>JAOEHY010003800.1:7935-36744 GCA_025447955.1 Psilopsiagon aurifrons | reverse complement strand
GGTGAGGCACTGGAATGGGTTGCCCAGGGAAGTTGTGAATGCTCCATCCCTGGTGGTGTTCAAGACCAGGCTGGACAGAGCCTTGGGTGGCATGGTTTAGTGGGAGGTGTCCCTGCCCATGGCAGAGGGGCTGGAACTAGATGATCTTAGGGTCCTTTCCAACCCTAACTATTCTATGATTCTATGCGTTTATCAACACTGATCTTAGAAAAAGATGAAAAATGCCCTGAAATATTAACATTGCTCTGAAAGATGAGTAATGACACACTGGTGACCGATTTACTTATTTCTGTAATAGATAGTACTGCAAGTACTTTCAGACCCTGCTTGCCATCAGGTTCACAGCTGTAATAAACTGACCTTTCATTACATTCACTGCACTACATAGAGAGTCCAGACCAATGAAATGACTCACATCAGCTCTTATTCAGCTCAGCATTTTATATAAAGAATAAAAAATAAATAAAATTATTTCAATGAGTACTTTGTACAAAGATCAAATACCAACTATTTAGTTTCCTCTCTATATTAAATACAAAATTGCCTTGGTATAGGCTGTCCAAGAATATTCAGAGAGAAAGCAAGACAACTTAGCCTCACATCAAGCATGTAACACTTGCTACGGCACAGTATCCTAAGTACATGTGTGCAGGGCTCACATACATAATCCATCATAACATCTCTTTTAGAAAGATGTACAGATAGCCTGAAAACAGAGGTAAAGTCAAGCAGTATGTGCCAGTACACTCAGAAATAGGATCAACTGTATATGACAACTCTAGAGCTGGAAATGTTAATATTCAGAAATAAACAATTATACTTTGTAACAGCAGAACTTTGCCACTCTCGTGTTACAATGCAGTCAATGGAAGCTTTGTGTGTATTTGAAATCAAACTTTAATGCTGAAAACATTTTACATTATTCCAGGTTATAACTTTGTCCTATGCAAACTAGGCATACAAAAAAAAGCAAACAGAAAACAGAATCTTGTTTTGTTCCACTTACTCATTTACCTTACTGTTTTTTACAGCTTGCTGCTAGTTGCCTCTGAAGAAAGGGGCTTTAGTCATTAGAGAAAAAGAACAGGAAAATGAAGGAAGATACAACTTCAGTAATCAAGTATCAGTTTTCATATTTTTTCCAGTCTACAAGACTGTTCATGGAAACCCCTCAGAAACAGATGCTGCTATAAAGATATCATTTACAACAGTCACAAAGATACATTTTTATGCTGTGGCTTCCTATCTTATAGGAACATTCTTTTCAAAACTCTTGAAAACTTCTCCTAAGAATTCAACCATGGCAGCTTGATCAGACAACGCTTTAATATAAATGGTAGTAACATAACGCAACATTTACCCATTGTCTGCACAAATAACCCTACACACAGGGTTAGAACAAAACATTACAAGGACTGAAGCTGGCTCAGCGCTCATTTCAGACAGTTAATTCCCAATTCAAGCCCTTTCCCTGCACATGCTGCCAGCCATGTCAGAAGTAGGTCACTGGCCATATCTGGTAAGCCTGCGCTTACACCACCAGATGTCTTTCTCCAGGCATCAGAAGTCTTAAAGTGCACTCTGTGTCTCAAAGGCAAATCTCTAAAAATCCTATAACCCACCTACACTGTATTAAGAGTCACATCTAGATAAAAATGCATGAAATTAATTCCTTTTACTTTACCTTACATTAAAAGGATATCTATTATTTTCACATACTCCCAAAATAACTTGAAAGTCAGGTATCTGACAACAAAACATCTCTTACGTTAACATGTACCCTACTCAAGCTAAAACTAAAATTACTATTAACTGCCTGCCATAAACTAATTAAATTCCACTACTCCAGAGAACATTTAATTAAAGAACAGAGGCAGCCTACTAAAACGGTAAACAGAGTACGAAACATACCACAGTAAGCCTGTTATTTTGCTGATTACAAAATCAGACATAGCCAGTATTTGCAACTACACATTTTCCATTTGTTCACAAAAAGATTAGGATTATACCTGTATCGTCAGCCATAACAAGAGCTCTTGATTTCCACGGACAGAGCAAGTACGTTGGTATCTCCAAAAATTAACGCTGAAGGCAAAATAAGAAACAGTTTATCCTCACTAGTCTTGCAACAGGAGCAAACAAGTTTCCTAAAGCCAGATCAGCGGGAACCTGAAACTGGACCCAAGAGAAACCTCTCCTCCAAATCTATTTTTAGAGCAGTTATCCTCAGGAGCCAAATGCTTTTCAGAACTCATATGGCAATGTAGTTCTGACGACAATAAAATTCATTTACTCCTCCAAACAGAGCATCTTGGGTAGTTGATCCTTTCCCCTCCCCTTAACCCTCCAAGATAAAACACAGCAGCAAATGAAACTGAACACACTGCACTGTAGTATTTTTCCTGCAACGTATGCCACAGCGCCTGAGCACTAAGAACATTAAATCCATCAGCAGAAGCTGAAACACAAGTCTGAACACAAAGCTTGCCTGCTCGCATTTGTTAAGTTGGCCTTCACCCAAGAAACTTTCTCCATGTTGGCACTGCTCTACCAGGCTTCCCGAGTATTCTCTAGAGACTGCTCACTTGAAACTTTTTAACTACATTAAGAATAAAAGTTAATTTCTAAAATGCAATTTTGAGTCTTTAAAAGAATTACTTAAAACCAACCACGCACATTCTTGTTAAAGATTTTTCAGATCAGAACTGTTCCCCTGGTACACCACATGTCTGCTTGTAGCAGACCCAAAGAAGGGTTTCTGATGGGTTTTCCCAAAGCAAATCCCATATAGCTAAACCAGGAAAATTTTCTATTGCTCGTTAAGAGGAGCAAAGGTGCTGAATTTGCTTTGCTGCCCTCCCTTTCCAGAAAGGAGTAACACTAACTCATCTCACACATTCCTTTTAATTCTGACAATATGCACCTAACCTGTACAATTAAAAGCTAACACACATACACACATTATTAATGACCAACACACTCTCTTAAGAGCCAGAAAAGGAGGAAAAACCCCTCTAATACACTATATAATTTTAACAAACTATTCTTTTCCCCACTGCATTTCAAACAAAAGCCAGCTCCTTTTGGGTGGGAAGAAGACAGAAACAAACTCATTTGTCATTAACAGCAACCCTAATAAAAACTGTAGATCTAGCACTATGCCTTTCTTCCCCCATGCTTCTTCAAATAACATAACCATCAGGTAGATAGAGTGAACAGCAGAATCTTATGGCTACTTTGAAAAACAACATATACCGCCAGTGGTTTTAACACCCAGCAACTAAATACCAAACGCAATTCCCCATAGCTCAAGGGAGAAAAAAAGTAAGAAATAAAACCTGAGTGTTAAGGTTTTAAAATGGACGCAAACGAATCACAGACAATTCTATAACTAGTGTATCTTTTAACTATCTTTAAAGCCACGTGAATATGTCAAAGAGAACATATGATTAAGAAAGACCTCCTAACTAGCACATTTCAGCAACTTATGTGATGCGCAAGCAATTTAAAGCAAGATAGGAAGAAAATTTAAACAAAGAGCAAAAGTCACCTAAAATAGGGAGAAATCAACAGCTCATTAAGGAAGTAATTGTACATGCAATGACATGTAGTCTGTTGAATATAAAACCTACAGTGTTTTCACAGGCAGGGCTTGATTAGGCAATTTGTTGCAACTTCGCTTCAGGGGCACCTGCATTTGCAGATACCAGGTCTGCAGAACAACTGGATTCATAAAGCGCTCAAATGATGCTGAGAACCTGAAGTCCACATAACACGTATTCTGGGGGAATTGCCCCAAACTAGATCTTCCTTTTCTGAATGCCCATAAGTGGTTGCAGCATATCCTTCTGGTTTATTTCACTCAAACCTAGGTAAGAATATTCAGGGACAACAGCACATCACATAAAAACAAAGTGAGGAGAGACAGTAAAGAAATTCAGTTCAAATATACACTCCCAATCTAAACTAACACTCACATGTTGACCTTTAACCAAATACCCACAGCCATCTTGTGCCCTTCAAAAATGAACTGACTACAAGAATATGTCCTCCCAAGAAACAGCAAACACCTTTCTTCCTGAAAGGGGAGATTACAGCTAAAACAGGGAAACTCTTCAGCCTCATCAAATGTAAGATAGACCAAAAGGAAGATGGACCCACAGGACTCAAAACTGACTACACATCAAATGAACACATTAATGCACACATTGAAAAAATACAGCTTACACATATATTCCTCTGAATGCTAGGGTACTAAATACCAAACAATAGATTTTTGGTTAGTTTTGTGGAAGACAAAAGGTTAAACTGAACACACACACACACACACACACACACACACACACATACACACACACACACAGTTAAAATACAATTCAAGACAGAGTGGACTTCTTGCAAGGTCTCGTTCTACTGCATTCAAATGCCATGACTACTGGTTTGTCAGTTGGTTTGGTTTTGAAGCATCTCAAATTGCTTCATTAACACTCGAAATTTTTATTTTTTCAGCTCACTTGTATAACTGCTTCAAACTTAAAAACTGTTTGAGTGAGCTTTGGTACAACTATTCACTCTAGGGTATATATAGAAAATCAAAACTGACAGTCAAGACCAGCAGTACTAATTCTAGATGTAGATCATTACCAATACGCGGGCAAAGACGCTTAGAGGGGAAAAAAACATCAACTATGAACACAAAACTAAAGGCAGGCTTCAAAATATCAAGCTGAACTTTCTAATGTGTGTAAATATTTCCCACAAAGGTACATTAGGAATTAATAAAGAAGCAATTATGGATTATCACATGAAGGAAAGGGTGCACAACAGCAGGCAGCTACTAGAACTTAGAAATATGCACTAAGAGGAAAAAAGACCAAACAAATCAAGCAGTAATCTCAGAGAAATAGCTAAAAGTTGCATTTCCGGTAAAAATTATCAACCAGATAGATCACAGGGAGGCTACAGAACAAGCTTGTTTTAAAAGCAAAATGAGGAGTGATAAAACAGATATGGGAGAGAACTAAAAAACTAAAGTTACAGTAGCACCATCCTACCACCAACAGAGCTGAACTAATACCAGAGCTAAGAGAGAAAGCAACCTCTCAGTGATTTTGGCTCATGCATGAGCATGGCCAACTAAGTCCTGACAGTTTTGCCAAATTATCTTTTCCAATATGATTAACAATAAAACAGCTTTTACGAGTCGTATCAGAAGGGGGCCTATAGGGATGCTGGGAAGGGACTCTTCATTAGGGACTGTAGTGAGAGGACAAGGGGTACCGGATTCAAACTTGAACAGGGAATGTTTAGATTGGATATGAGGAAGAAATTCTTTACTGTAAGGGTGGTGAGGCACTGGAATGGGTTGCTCAGGGAAGCTGTGAATGCTCCATCACTGGCAGTGCTCAAGGCCAGGCTGGACAGAGCCGTAGGTGGCATGGTATAGTGGGAGGTGTCCCTACCTATGGCAGGGGGTTTGGAACTAGATGATCTTTAGCTCCTTTCCAATCCTAACTATTCTATGATTCTGAGATTCTCAGTAATAAAATTGCAGTTGACATTTTTTTTGGGGGGTAAGGTCACAGTAACAAGTATTTTGAGTAAAGTATCTACTAAAGGGAAATATACAGCATTCTGTGTTGATACTATTTTCCCCCTGCCTATTAAAAAAAGGAGACTCTTTGTTCCCCTCTCACTACTGTCGTATACGTGTACTCATATATACACACACACAGGTTTGTGACAGATTTTAAAATCTAGAGTCAACATGCCTTTATGTTGCACTGCTCTATTCTGAGAAGTCTACACACCACAATGATTGCAAGTACTATCCTGAGATGAGACAGATTTTCATGTTTTATTTTCATTCAGTTTACCAACTGTGGAATACTACAATTTCAATGGACAAATCTGCACTTCTGATGAGCTTTTACAAACTCTCTTTCATTTTTAAGGGAGACAAGATTATCGTTTCCTCTCCACTGCTTTTACAGATAAGACATCAACTTTTAATGAAATAATTGCGGTCTCACATAATATTCCAAACTAAAATTTTCACAAACATCCATACTCAGAATTTTTGGGGTTTTTTACAAATGAGCACGACAGCAGGGTCTCTCAAGATCTAAAGCTCAAGGTAAAGGTTTACATTTAATAAATTCAGTATAAATTCTTTGTGATATGAAATTGATTCTTCCTTTTGCTATCTAAAACATCTTCTTCACCACTGCAACCTTAATGGAAATTAGAGGGGAAAAAAATAACCCCAAACCCGGCTTTTTTATTATTATTATTATTCTCATTAAAAACTAGATCTCTGCTCTGCACTTTATATTATCTATTCTATATGGTTGTAAAGATACCTGTGCACATTATCAAAGGACTTTAGTAAATTAAATCAGAAACTTTCTAGTGAGAAACAGGGAAATGGATGGAACAGAAAGATTAAAGAAAACACAAAGACCAGGACTTAAAAGTCAAAATACTAAGTTAGCCAAATGAAAGGCAATTTTGTCTTTCCTGCTGCCAACTTGATTTTTACTTCAGTATTTGAGGAACTTTTCCTTATTCCACATAAAATTGATCCTCACATAAGCCTTTAAGGCACTTAATTTTCAGTCAGATTTCCCACAGTGAAGTATCCTATTATGCAAAGAACATAAATATTGAAAACCAGCAAAGTCATATACTCAGGATGGGACAACCAAGCAGGCTGACTGTGGAGATGCTGCAGGTGGCCAACTGAAAGAGACTAAGAAAAAAAATACATGCATCAAAAAACATGTAACAGAACTGTTGGATCATAAGTGCCTCGCTAAACTTCCTTAGTGAAAGGAAGCTCCTCCCTTCAATAGATGAAGTGATCCCACTGAACAACTCCCTTGAACTCAGCACTCTTCACATCCTGATTAAATCAGAGATTCAGTTTTCTCCTATGATGAACAGTGTGTGAATTTCTCTGCAGGTCTAAAACACATTTTTAAGCATGCCCAACGTTATGAGAACAAAGCCATTTTAGTCCATGATGAAACTATTTATTCATGCATAGTCATTATCTTAAGCGGCCACAACAGGAATTTTTAAGAGAGGAGCTCTGCAAAACAGAGACTAAAGCACATTTCTTTCCTTCCTTTCTAGGTAGGGAAGGGAGCTCCAGACATAACTGGCCCACCCCATGCTCACTCTCAGCAGGCAGAATCTTTTGTTTCACATTGTATTGAACAGTTTCAACAAGAATTAGAAGTATACACTCTTACCTCTGTTCAAGTATACCATATAAACAGCAGCTGCAACACTGAAAGTCAACCAAACCTTTTCTTCAAGAAAAAAAATGGAATTAAAACTTTTTCTACTCTATCATGAGTAAGAGCTCTGATTTTCCTAAGTATATTTGCAGAGAAGTACGAAGCCACTTTCTAACTCTTTTCTACACAGCATCAGCTCCTCAGTCTTATTATCTGAAAATGCACTTCAGGTAAAATAGATGATATATGTAGATTTTTCTCCTTTTTATATTCAGTTTATAAAGAGAGAAGGTCAATATTTTTAAAAAGTTAGCCTATTTCTGAATATGTGCTGTTATAAGTCAAAGTATTTTTAAGCCTATAGACACCTTCCTGGTTCACAGGAAGCACCACAACAATCAGAAAAGTTTTTCAGTTGCAAACTAAGGTGATTTGTTACCAAGATGGAATTAATTATTCTTCAGAAAAAATTCAGCACACATCAAGAATAAGATTATCATCAGGCTGACTGATGTCAAGGATCATTCCAAGGATAGCACTTTTTTAGTCATTATTCTTATGTAATTGCCGGTATTCTGTCTTACACACAGTGAACAAATCCTGATTGCTTTCCATTCATGTGATTTTTCTACTACATACACAACAAAAAATAAGAAAATGTAACCACAAGTAATCTACTCATAAAAGAAACATCACAAGAATGACCAGCTTTGTTGTTTTGATTTTGAAAGGAACAAAAGTTTTTGTCTCTAAAACACAGACACAAATTAAAGACAAAAAGAAACAATGAGAAATTCTGTCCTGAAAGGTTGCATAGTTTCATAAGACTTGTCAAAGGCACTTCATCTAAATACATCACAACAGTGAATTCTACTTGCGATGCTAGCTCTGCACTTTTCAGTGAGGTCTGGAGAGACCAGCTGTTTGCTACCATAAGAGCTGCTGCTGTTACTTTGCCCTGGAGTTTTGTTTATCTAAGCACAACTGCTGAAGTCAGAGGAGGTAAAAATGAATGCACAGATACATGTTAATACGAGAAAATCCTGAACCTGCACCTGCTTCTTCTCTAAATATGCTAGAAATATGACTGCTTTCAAAAGCCAGTCAAATTATGTCCAAGCCATGTTTGGGGCTTTTCTTTTTGATTATCCAGGTGAACATCTTTTTTGATTAGTTCTGCAATTAGGATTTATTGCAAAGAAAACTACACACAGATGTGCACACAGTTTAAATAGTTAAAAAAAAAAAAAAAAAACACTGCTTACAACTTCAAAGAGTTTTATAATAAATACTATCAACAGGAATGTATTTACAGCAGTATTTAATGCATCCATCACAGAACAGTTCGGGTTGGAAAGGACTTTAAAGCTCATCCAGTTCCAACCCCCCTCCCATGGGCAGGAACACCTACTAGATCAGGTTGCTCAAAACCCCATCCAACCTGTCCTTGAACACTACCAGCCACGGCTTCTCTGGGCAACCTGTGCCAGGATCCTATGCCCCATTACTATTCAGGTATCACAGTCTTGACTACTTCTATTATTTTTTATAAAACCTTTTCTCTCCACAAACTTAAAGATAGCATAATAACAGGCTTAAAGATTCAGCACTTCGGGGGAGATGTAGCAAGTCCTTTAAAGACAGAACAAAAACACTGTGTGTTATCTTTTTACTCTCCTGTACAGATCTACTTAGATTAAGTAGATTTTTCTACAGCCTGATATTTGTCCCAAACACTTCAGTCAATTTTCTGAAGTTTTATTTTATGTGTATACAAACACAAAAAATAGAATTCCCATTCAAAACTGAACACAGAACTTGGCTGTTATAAACTTCCTTGACTTAAACATCAAGCCAAGAAGTTCAACGGTAAGACTACAAACTTATAAAAAAAAATCAGTTTGTTTTATGCTACAGGATCAACATATATGTATCAGCTATAACACTGATGAGGAGACAAAATTAATACCAATTGTAACTGCGTAGATAACAAAGACTTTTAATAGGTGCTATTTTGATTAACCAAATCTCTCCCACAGAACATTTGGAAATGAGAAGGTCTAAAATTAAACAATCTACCAGTCTTGTATTTGAATGATTTAAGGCAGCCAACAGTCCTACATAATTACTAGGTTAATTAAATATTTGGTGGTATTCAGGCCAGAGCAGAGTTCACGAAAGGTAAATGTGGAAAAGAAATACAAGAAATGCTTAAGTCCAGAACATGCAAATTCTGCTGGTAGTGACCTTTAAAAGAGTTTCTATTACATAAGGTTGAAAATCCTCATTGTATAGAGCACACTAGAATTAACTTTGGAGTATTTTTTCCTTGTTCCATTTTCCCATCTTGTAATATGGGACAAGCTGACCATATTGACAAATATCAATTTGTTTTAGCAACAAGTCCCAATTATGCCACAAAAGAAAGAAATCAGATTATGCTGTTTCAATTTTTCAAATAGAAGCAACTAAAACTCCAGTTGCCATGCAAGTACCTACAACTCTTCCTATTTGCAGGTTTCTGTTCCCTCCCAAAAAAAACAACCCACCCCCCAAAAAAACCCTACATCAAGGTAACTAGGTGTTAGTTCATAGAGGTACTATGCATCTGCAACTCCTACAGAGTTCAAAAGAGTCTCACACCTACGGTTTTCAAAATGTTTGTTGAAACACATTGCTAGGAGATCTCAGTTGCAAAAACATTGCGCTTCTCACAGCTTTCTTGTTTCAAAACATATAGCTGTCCCCTCCAGTTACTATGGAAAGAAACAGTACCACAAACTACTGTGTGAACCTTTTTCTTTTAGTATTAAATAAAAGGCACAACACAACCCAAACTTTAAAAACCACTAGTGTAAGAAGTGAGATTTGTTACATTAGTAATTAATTGCCATTCAACAGAACCTCGGGAAATAAAAATGTGAAACAAGAAAACTGCTATGCAATAGTTACAAAACTCCCTAGCGATTAAATATTTTATAAAGAAAATCTTCAAACAAACTACTTGGAAGCATTTGTTACACTGGGAAAGTACATGCATAATAACAGTGCAACTCCACATGAAGGAGACTAAAATTTGTTTCATTTAAAAAATTCTAACAGAGCTGAACCACACAGTCTATTCAAACTCAGTATATGCTTATCTGCATACTTATTTAGTGTTTTTAAAGACGAATAATAGAGTTATAGTTTCCACTTCAAAGCATAGCTCAAAACTCTTCCATGCAAAGAGCTAGCCCGTAGGATGCAGTTAGGGAAAAAGGTTGCTGCAGGCTATTCACACAAATTACCAGTTTGTGCTCTTCATCAGGAAAGAACCACTTGAAGTACATCAGAACTTCTCTGCTCAAGTTCTCTATAATGAAGAATTCAGCATAAGAATTAGCACAGGAACAGTAACTACATGTTTCAAAGTGATTCAGAAATGTCCATCTGAAAATGAAGGGGACTTTTTTTTTTCAGACAGGTGATCACTAAAAGGGTTTTGAGTTTAAAGAAACAGCAATATTGGAATCTCACCTCTATGCACTCTGTAATTAGAAACAATCTTCTATTCCTGGTAAATTTTGTCTTTTCTGAAGTCCTTACATATCCAGCCATTACATGAGCATATCGAACCAAAGCATTCACCTTCTATGCTCACACTACGGCTCCATAATGACATGATCAAACATAAAAACTCCAGATTCAACCTTACCCTGCCCCAGTGCCCAGCCACCCACTGTCATCTCTTCCCTTCTACCTAAATGACTTTCCATAAAGCTGTGTGCTGAGCCAGTCTGGGGAAAAAAGGAGAGTCAGTTTTCAGGTTGTCAGTTCCCTGTGTGGTTCACCTATGACTTGCACGACTACTAATTCAGGTATAGAGAAGGGAATTGAAAAAAGGAAGACTGCAGAGCAACCTCTGACTAAGTTGAATGCAGATACATAGCATTGAACATTAAAATAATTTAACTCCTTAATCCCCCAATCTAATATACATTCCTGGAGTCTGAACCTGGTCTAGCTCAGATGGGGAATTTTCACACACATTCTCAGAGTAATTGCCAAAATCTGTCTTCCTAAGATTACTTTCCTACTTTAGGTTCTCCTCCTAGCATTTTAAACAAGTCCTACTCTCCAAAGACAATTGAAAGGTTACTTCTTTTGCATAACATTTAAACTCTTGGAAATACCTAAAAAAATATCTGAACACAGACATCCTTGCAGATATCAAGTATAAGGCTCCTCCATATTGAAGCACCATGAGTAATAATACCATTTAGCCCACAATGACTCCTTGCATGCAGGTAAGATACATTAGACAACAGAGCAGGCCCAGGATTTCAGACCACACTAGATCAAAAGGGACAGGAGAACTTTCCTTGATGTCTTTACCAAGCAGGAGCATCTCAAGAAGCATCTACCATTGCTCCAGAATTCCCAAGAAGAAAAAGTGATGATAGAGGGGAAAGGTTCAGGTTCATTATGGTTTTGTGTCAATCCTGCTACACTTGGGTATCAATCTTAAAACCTAAAATAATACTTTGAGAAAAATCAAAGAGAACAAATAACAGGCAATATGGAAGTTATTTAACTCCAGTTCTAGATGAATGAACAAAGAGGTTTATCAAGGACTCACTATTCCAACGGAAATCTGTTCATGTATACAGGCAAATACATGCGCTTACAATTTTAAGACTGTTATCTACATCACTTTCATTTAGTCAGAGATAAGAAAACTTACTTATTTGAAACAGTACTGCCTCGAGTTTTGTACAGAACCAGCAATTTCAATGATGACACTGCATTCATACCAGGTAAATTACAGATGTTTGGATCATTACTGTCGCTAGCACTACTTAATTTGGCAGATTATTTTACAATATGTTAACATGTTTTCCAGAACTGCCATCTTGGGCAAGGCACAAGGCAGACAGACAAATCACAAATAGGTGGCTGCCTGTATTTCATGGTTTTGTACTTAGATGCCATTAAAATTCAGAGATCTAGTATTAGTCTCACAAATCATAATCAACTTTCCTGATTAAATCCATCTTGTTTCTATTACAGACATGTTTTTTAACAGTCTGTGCTGAACTGTTTAAAAAACAGCAATATCTAATTGCTAATAATAATTCAATTCACTAATAATAATTCAAGACCTTCAACTAGCTGTAAGCAACTAAATTAGGCGATAGGATAAGCTTAGTGAAGAAATCACGGCAACATTTCTAGAACACTACATAAAGATTCTACCAGTGAGACACAAAGATTTTCTCATCTGTCTGCAATAGCCTATAACAACTCTAACATAGTAACAACATTCTGTTGCATACACCAGAGCACCAAAGATGTGACACAAGAACACTGTAACACTGAGTTTAAATAGACAAATCATAGTACTGAGCAGTGTACTAGCTGAATTCATAATGATCTGTATTAGTCCAGCAAACACTAAGAGTTAGACTTGGACGAACCAGGCAAAACATCTGTGAAGGCCCACAGAGCAACTAAAATTTACACCTCACTTATATACTTCAGCACCTTAATACTCTTCTTTCAAAGGATTACAATTAAAATCAAGAAGGATATAATGGACAAATTGTAACACAGGAAATCAGAGAATGCACTACACAATTGCAAAGCCAAGAGCATAAAAACTAACTCACTAGCTCAGGTCAGAAATTAGATAGACAGAATTTTTAGATAGATGGGAGCATCATATTTACATAGAATATACAGCATAAAAAAGGAGATGTTACACCACAGCACAGCTGGGTAGCTGAGAAACCAGAAAAGGCACAAGCAGTTCCACCTGCATTGGAAGCAGTGATGCTAAGTTTGACACACCCAAGAGCCAACAAAAGAGCAACCTGTTTACCCAATGAACTTTCTCTGCTCTTTAGGTAAATAAAAACAAAACCAACTAAAAAACTCTATAATAGAGAGTCTCACCCAGAGAAAATTATACACTGTAGTCTTTCTACTAGAGATAAGCTAAAATGTCAAAGTTCATGCAAATTAACAGACATAACTATCTAGAACTGATCCTGTTAATTAAAAAATGAAGTAATATTATTATCAGGTCAACTTTAAGTTATACAAAATAAATATAAAATTTAAATTTGAAGAAAGCTGAAAAGCCAGAAATTAATGACAGGTCTGGATTAAGGGACATTAGACGGTCCAAAAGATGAGTAAAAGTAGTTAAAAGCTTGGCAGTACCTTTGTATTTGGATACATAAAAAGCTACATGGTTAAAACCAGAAAAAGTTGAATCGAACATCTGGGATCTCACAAAGAAAAGTAAGGAATGTCAGAAGGTGATCTCAATCATTACTAGATTAAAGAAAATTTATCAAAGCAACAGTAGAATTCTTTGATTTCTATCTGCGTCATGACAACACAGCCCCAGAACTAGCAGAGCTCGGATTTTTTTTTTTTCTTTTAATATAAAATGCAGTTTCCTGCAAATACCGACAATGCCTTGTGTTGGAAATGTGGTTTGTGTAGTGGCTACCTTACTGGAAAACCGCTCACCCACTTGTTAGAAATACAAAGAAAATAGACAGCAATTGTTGCCCAGCTATATGATTGGTGATAATTACGTTTAAGTAAGTCTTTGCTTACATACTGTAAGATAAAAGACATCAACACAGCAACATAATGATAGATGCCTTATCATCAGTACACTTACTTCTACAGATTACAAAGTAATTCGTATTTTTTCAGCTGCGTGTCCTGGGTTTTGAAACACATGACACTTTCAAAAACAGCTGGGCTACTGATCCTCACTCTTACTGGAAGGCTTTTCTACAAGTGGTAATATCAAAGACATTTCCAAATCTCCCATCTTATGAGATTTGAGGGAGTTAATTCATGACCAGGTGACACGCATTTGTTCCTGTACCAAAACTGTCCCTTGTCTAATGAAGCTTAGAGTAATATATTCCAGCAAGTATCTGTTACTTCATCTAGCTGTCTAAAATTTATTTGCTTCCTTTAGAGAGACCACAGTTTTTACAATAAATTCTGTAGGCTAATGACAAGAAGCCAAATTTTCCAGTAAATAATAAACACATTTCCCTCTCCAAGTATCCTCAAGCTGTCAAATTTTGATCTGGTTTTCACTTGCGTACTCCAAATATAATCATTGACATTTATTTAATTCTGTGTCACTTTCAAAGAAGTATGCATCATCAGCAATACAAAGCTTATATACAAGTTTGAGTATTTTTAGTTAAGACTGATTTGACAGCTTCTAGAATCTGATTTTTAAAGTAAAAGGTAGAGTTCTATTCCTAAAAAATATTTTGTTTCAGTTCTGACATTTCAAAGAATCTGAAAACAAAACCAAGCCCTATATACACTGGAGTTAGATCTATTTCAGACTTCATCTATTTGTAAGATTACTGTCAACATTTTCTGATACAGAAACCTAAAAGCGTATGACCACAATCAGATGCAGGCATTGTCTTCAGCAAACAGATATTTAGATGTGCTGTCAACCTCAGTGGTTTCAGAGCTATGAGCAATGCCTTGGCAAGAAGCCACATCCTCTCCCAGACTGCTGCGAAAGTGAATACTACAACATTATCAGGAACAGCCCCAAACTTCAGGTTTCTATACTTCACAGTCTCAATTAAAAGCAGTCTCAAAATTACTTCCTTATCTCATTTTCACTTCCCCCAGCTGACTGCTCTAAAGACTCTCTTTCCCTAGCTGTTCCTTTATTCGCACTGGAGTAATCATCCATTACCTCCTTCTGCAGCTGCAACTATGAAAACAGCATCAGCTTCACACTGTCATTTTTACAGTTGTCCAAGGGATTCTAACTAGGAGTTGCTGATACTAACAAAACATTTGTGTAAAGCAGTTACATCTTAGGGGAGTGCCTACCCCATTACTCATACTGCTTCATCCTCTCCTAGATAACAGCAAACAGAATCCCCTGTGCAATTACACAAAACAGACATCTTTTAATACAGAGAGATAAATTTTTACTCAGATTTAAAATGAAAACCAACAGAATACTTTTCTACTTAGTCAGAGATTCAGTTTCCTGATAAAGTTATTTTTCAAATGTTGATGAAACTTTACAGTGATATTTAAATTAACAGACCTGTATTCAGTATTTAAGATCATATCAGGGATGCGTGTTTGCAATGCATTATAACTGAAAATTTGCATTTAGATGCTTAATACTGGATGAGGATCAAAGCACCTCCAGTCTAAGATAGAAAAGTATAATATAGACTCTGCAGCATAGGCCAGCAATAACAGAAACTACTTTTTAAAAAATGAAAAAGAAAAAAAAACACCAACATTTCTATGAATATTGTAATATAATTGAAATACAACCTCTAAACTCTTTTGTGCTTAAGTATATGTGATATCTTTTTCTCTTAAATTCATCACATGATAGGTAAACTAAGCCTGCATGATTCATCCTTTCATTAGAATCACAGTATGGTCTGGGTTAGAAGGGACTTTACAGATGACCTAGCTCCAAACACCACCACCACGGGCAGGGATACCTTCTACTACATCAGGTTGCTCAAAGCTGTCTGACTGGCTTTGAACACTGCCAAGGATGGGGCAGACACAGCTTCTCTAGGCAACCTGTGTCAGTGCCTCATCACTCTCACATTAAAGAGTTTCTTCCTTATATCTAATCTAACCTTCTTTCAGCTCAAAACTATTACCCCTTGTTCTATTACTAGATGTCCTTGTAAGAAGTCCCTCTCCTAATTGACACTGTTTTCCATATTACTGCTGTATTCAAATAATATCAAGAGATATTATTTCAGCATTACCACCACATTTCACCACTGGAGCTCTGTGCATAAGAAGGTTAAACCCAAAGAAATTACATATAAAGAGCAAACATTCAATCTCTGATAAGATCACTTCCTTTCTTCAGTGCAGTGCAGTTTGCTTGGCTGCATAGCGACTTCAGAAGCATACACTTTTTTCCTCTTTCTGCTATGCTTAAGAAAGCTACCACACATAGTTTTCCCTAGCTAAGCTGTCCACACACAGCATTTTATGAATAGTCAGATTTGCTAAGATGTCCTTTATTTGGGGGAGCTGTCTCAAAAAAAACTTGTGATTTTTTTAAGATTATTTCTCTTTTCTTTTATACCTACAGAAAGCATCTTCCTAGATGCTACATCTACAAGAGAACTAGTAACTTCAGACCAATGCTGTTAAACAGGCCAGCCTACGGACATAATACAGCATCCAAGTCCAATACAAGAATAACAACGACTTCACCAGCATCAGACGTTGGGCATTCCGGTGCTACCACAGGGTTCTGGAGGAAAGCGTCTGAGCGGACTCTCCCCGGGCCATCACAGCCATTCTGGGCAGCTCCCGAGGGGCGTCCCCACCGCCTAGGCCCGGACGCACAAGTTCTCCTCCACGTGAACTCCCGATACAAGGGAACGCCGGGAACGCAAGGAACAGACAAACCGCGGCCATTGCCCCCTCACCAGCTCCCGCGGCGCCGGAGGAGCCCAGGGCCGCCGGAAGGTCGGGGAGGCTGCATCTCAACCCTCCGGGAGGGATGGACGCAGGGAAAGGCGCAGCACCCCCTCGGCTCACCCGGGAACTCCCCCTGCCCGCGGTGAAGGGCGGCATCAGCCACTTCCCCTCCCCCAGCCCCGGGGCTCTCCAGCCGCAGACCCACTCTGGCGCTACGCCCCGGCGGCCGCCCCTCAGGGTCCGCGGGAGCCCGCGCCCCTTCCCGCCGCGCTACGGCTCGGGGGCCCCGCTCACCTCTCTTAGAGCCGGGGCTAGGGCTGCCGCCGGCGCCTCTGGAACCCTTGCGTGAGGCCATGGCAGCTCCTGTCACGCACCGCCAGGCGGCGGCGGGGCGGAGCCAGCGGGGCCGCAGCGACAGCGAGCCGAGAGCCGCCGGCACCACCTGAGCCCCCGTGCGGGAGCGCCNNNNCTCTCCGCTCCGATTGGCGGGCGGCGCGGCCGTGTGCCGGGCGCGCGTGTCCGACCCGGTCCCCGCCGCCGGCGACTTTGAACGTGGCAACGCGGGAGCGAGCGGCGGCCTCTCGCGAGGGTTCGGCCGCGCGGGCGGCGAGCGCGGGAGGTGGGGCTGCTGCTGAGGGGCCCCTGCGTGGTGGCCGATGTGGGGCCGCGGTCAGTGGGTGCGACAGCCTTGAACTGAGGGAAGGAGGCGTCTCACTTCGTTCTCTGCTCGCAGGGAAAGGGGCTTGAGCCCCGAGCGGGAGAGGAGGGAGAGGAGGTGGGCGAGGTGGTGGCTGCCGTCGTGCGGCGAGGGGTTGTGCGGCCCCGGGTGCTTCTTGGTCTCTGAGGAAGTGGGGAGGGTGCTGGGATGACCGTGTGCCTGGGTGGGGGGCGTTTGTTTCTATGGAGACTCCGCTTATAGCATCCTGTAGTGTTTCTTAAACCGCCCTCTGTGTTCAAGCGTTCATAACGCATCCGGTTAAATGCCCGGTTTATGTGAAACGGCTCGTTAACCCTTTCAGAAAGAGGTTTTCTGTCAACGCGGTGAGTTTGAAGTGCTTTACCCCCAACAAGTGAAGCTTTTTGAGGCTTTAAAATAGTCACAAAATAAACCTCTTTTGCACAGGAATTCAGGATGCTGCGTTTTACTTACTTAGATTGAGACTTTTGAAACAGTAGTTTGGCGTAAGAGTAAAAATAAAGCAAAAAAAAAGAAACCCCACCTTTGAGTCATGACTGTAAATACCTATATTTGTTACTCAGATCAAAATAAAGAAGTTTGGAAATTTGCACCTTTGCACATGGATGTGTGGGGAGAGAAGGCTTTCTCCCAAACAAAGGTGGCGCTGTGTTTCGAGCTGAGTAGTGTAATGGAGCTGACCAGGAGTAATAATTTACTGAAGAGCATTAATTGGTAATTTTGAATGAGATTTCAAGTGAAGTGCTTAGTCAGGTAATAGGGATGGCAGTGTGGATGCTTTAGCCAGTAGAAGTAAAAGCTATTAGTGTTGTGAACGCTGTAACAAAGCGTAGTTATTGGTACTGAGCATCCGAATGATGTGTAAGTACTTAATATTTTTGAGACTCTCTCCTTTTGTCTAGTGAGGCTGAAACTGCCAAACAAGTTCAAAAGCTGATAGGGAGGAGCAGATGCAGTCATAACCATGTACAATTTATCACAGAAAAATTAACAGGATAAATTATTAACATTTCAGCAAATCGGAAGGTACAACATAAAGAACAAATTGTCCTAAGGAAAGCAAGAAAAAAATAGATAATCTACACCTGAGATTACTGTATATGTAAGAATTAGTAGAAAATGATTTCCTGTGTGGCTATCTTGCGAGTAGTGACTACTGTCAAGTAAGTGGTTATTGTCGGATACAGTTTCCTGAAACTACTATGGGAGGTGGCAGTTTGATTAGAAAAGATCTTAAGAACATTGAAGCAACTGAGTGAACGGTGACACTTGCAAAGGATATTGCTAATGATTTACTGTGAAGAAAGTTTTCGGCTGTAAATGGACTGTAAAATTCCTTACCTCTGTTTTCATTGGCACACAGCTGCCAGCATTTTGGTTTTGGTGTATTCAGTACCTGCTTGTATGCCCTTCTGCCCAAGCAGACTCTTGCAGGATTAAAATACGCACACCGGTGCCAATGCTCACAGCAGTGTTGTATCTTATGCTGATCATTAGCCTTCTGCATGATCTTGTTATGCAAAGGTTTCTGTTGATCTCCTGTAGCATCAGGAAGACTTTTTCATCCCAGTCCACAGATAACTCTAAACTGAAGAGGAATGTTAAATAAAAGGGGCTGTTGTCTTCTACTGATCAGAAAGTCTTATATTCCTGTCTGATCACATATTCAAAATTTCATCATGCATGGTTTTGGAGTAAACAGCCTTTCAGATAAACTTAGCAGAAAGCAGAAGGTCAGGTTTTCCTACTGGGATCACCTGAAAATAATCCACACAGGCTCTGTGATCCATGTTGTACCGTGGAAGAAGCTTGGGACTGTTTGATATGTCTTGCTCTAGTGACAGTAAAGCTTAATTTGATTTAAATTTGCAAGGTGACTGTTGCAGCAAACAATCTGATGATCCCTTCTTATCTGAAATGTGATGAAAACTGCAGCAAATTTTTTTAATGTCCTTTTGGGAAAGATGATGGAGAGGAAAGCGAACAGCATGGGTAGGTGAAGTTCATGGGAATGGTTTGTCATCTTTTAATCCACTCAGTTGTTTGAGAGCTATGTTTGGTACATTATAATCCACAAGAAGATATGTACCATTGGTTTTGTTTGTAGGAGGAAAAGAAACAAAGCAGAAAAATAATGTAACAGTGAGAAAGGGGCAAGTTCGTCAGGCAAAGGAGAAAAGCAAGAAAAAACAGGAGGAATAGAAGCCGAAGCTAGATAATAAGGGCAAGAGGTATGAGAGCCCACAGCAGTCTGTTGGAGTCTTTCCACTTAGACCAGGCTTATTTAAAACAGAAAAAATACCTCCTTTTGGCAAGAATCACATTCACCCCTACTGCAAACTTTCCTGCTTGCTTGTTGAGACTGCAGCTATGTTAAATTTGAATTATACTGCGTATCATAAATTAACTGTATTAGAAGAATGACATCAATTAATGAGCCCTAGTTGGAAAATGGATGCATGGTTTTACTGTGCCTTTTTTTGTTTCCATAAATACCTTAATGTGACCATTAATGCAGTCACAGCTGTTTTGCTGGCCTGATTCATTCAATATCACAGTGACTCTGCTATTTGACAGAAAAAAAACAACCCCGCATCCAAGTTGATAAGCAGAAGCAGCAATGAAACAGGAATGAATCCAATGAAGAGGATTCAGTCTCTAGTCCTCTAATTTCTAAAAGAACTGCAAATATATCACCTGTCTGTAACAGGGAGAAGGGATGCTGAGTAAAAGAGTCATTATTAACAGGAAAGAGTCAGTAACATCTACTTAAAGCAACCATTAATTTAGCCCTTTATTTTTCACTTCCTATATCATAGCTGAATAAGCCATATAAAATTCCCCTTCACCTGTGCCAAATTCAGTATTATGGTTTTCTGAGTTCAAGCTGTATGTTCTGCTGACAAATTCATTTCCTTTCACAGTTTTTAACTGAATTCGTCATAAAGTCATCTGTTATACTGCTAATAGCCCATGAAATTCCTTGTATGAAAAAAGTATAAAGAACAATTGAAGGCTTAGAGGACTCAGACTTATTCTGATGGTGTTCCTGAGCTAAGTTGTTCATATGTTTATTATTCTAATGTAATTACAGCTGTCCATTAGATTATGTACATTTCCCATAAGTGAGTTGCAGCTTTATCATTAAGAGGAAGCCCCTTCTCCAACTAGAGGAGAAAAGCATTTTCAGGACTTAACACATTGCAGTGAAAAGAGGTAGGGAATTCCCAGGATGTGATAAACATAATATGTTAAAGCTCTAAGATAGTTGTCTCTGTTATCAAAAATGTGCCTTGGGTGAACCCCGGGCAAAGAGGGTGATGAACAGGCTTTGCTGTTTGTTTTCTGGGTTATCAAGTTGACACTTGAACTGATGATCAGCTTTCTGGTTTCTGATGGAGTTACAGGCAGTACAGAGAACCAATATCCAGCCAATTGCATTTGTCAGCCAAAATTCAGCAATCACTTAGGGAAACACAAAGATATTTTGGGAAGAGAGGGAGAAAAAAGAAGGTAAAGAGTGTCTCAGTTATCCAAACCTAAACAATGGCGTTGTCTGTAGTGTTCCACTTATAGCTAGATGAATTTGCAGCAAAGAAAGGTGTATTTGAGTTGATTATTCTTAAGGAAGATTTCCCTCTATTTTAATAATACTTTTATGGCAGTAGACACCTCTTATTAGATTTGTGCATTCTTATATAAACTTAGAACATGTCACTGCTGATAGTGACAAATGGAAAGCAGTTGTTGGGGAGACATTCAGAAGGATGAAATTACCCCAAATATAAGGAACACAAAAGAACCTGAGCCAGGTGAAGCATGTCTTGTTCAGGCAAATCTAAAGCTGAAGTTTGGTTTAAAGTTGCTAAGGTAACATGTAGGCTATTATAAAGTCTAGGTCAAAAGCTTGTTCTCCTTGCTTTCAGCTGATCTAAGTTGACCTCCCCAAATAAGAACTCACATAGCATTTGGCCTTTGGATGGGTAGTATGGCCTGGTAGTCTGGGATTTGTTGCAGCATTGCTTGGATTCTGTGGGTCTTACTGCAGATTTTGCCAGGTCTGATTCAGCTAAATTGATCCATGTGAGCGTAATAACAGCTGAGAATGAAGTGAACCTCTCCAAGCAAGATTTCTCTTTCTGGTGATTAGATTTTGCAAATCTAAACTGTGAAAGATTGTTCGGAATTTAAGTGAGGCCTTTTGTCATGTCACTATGCACCAGCAAAGGGATGTGTGGATTTGTCTCCTGCAGCATGAGAGGCTCAGAAGAAAAGAGCAAGCATTTATTTGTGCAGCTATAACAGTTACTTGTAATGTGTATTCTTGGAAGGACAATCAGAAATGAGCCTTGAAAGATCTTTGAACTGTAAATCATACCTTCTAGATAGACTGAGAGCAACTGATAGAGCTCAAATAGAGCAAAACACAGATTGTCTACAGATGAATACTACAACAAACCAGAATCAGTATTATTTCAGTTATATTTGATTAAAATAAAAACCTCATTAGAGTGGCAGCAAGAGAATGATGCTTAGATTTGTTTGTTTATAAAAGAAGAACCTGAGCTGGTCATAAATTACAATATTCTTAAACTTGGAGAATGTGCAATTATGAGCAGAAATAGCAATGCACTCAACAGGTTGTCCTGATGGGTTGGGTGTACTTTACTGTAACTGACTGAGCAGCTTTCCAGAATCAACCTGCAATGTTCTTATCAAATCAGCCACCACCCATTGCTGCTTACCCCAAATGCCTCATCTGAACTAGCCTTACTTTGCTTTCACATTTCATAATATAATAATTTTGTAGATTTTCCACCTTAGAAGAGAAAATAAATTGCCTAAAGAGAAGCCGAATGCATGATGCCTAAATTTCTGGAGATTTGTTTCTCAAAACTCTCTTCCACCTCTGCTTCAGTACCCTCCCATTTTCCACTGAGTACTGTGATCATCCCCATGGGATGTTCAGAAACGGTGTGCTGTCTGGTTAGTGCAAAGCTGCAAGGCTGGCATGTTCTGGCATGGCTGGCTAGTACATACTTGCTGATTAGTTATTCTGTTGTCAAATTAAAGAACTGAGTGCTCCCTACTACTTTCATTAAAAATCTTCGGTTAAAAATGAATACCACTCGAGCTTATTTAACATATAAAATGTATTGCAGCCTTCAGAGGCTTTTGCGCACACGTGTGCACATACACGCACACACAATGTGACTTAGAATTAAGCCAAATTCCTAGATAGATTAACTAGCATTTCCAGGACTTCATCTGCTCCTTAATTTTGCAAGGTGAAAGAATGTACCTTTAGGTTATTTTTTTCCTGAAGTAAACTTTATTTCTTTCTAAGCCTTTAAAGCCTATTTCACTTTTCAGCAATACACATAGCAGTTGAAGGAATGTAGCTTAATCATAGGATCTTGGCATCTTATCCATATGCATTAGACAAGTAAATTTCAGAGTTAAAATGTTCTGAGTCTTACTCATTAATCTTTGGAGCTCGATGATATGAGTGTGGACATGGGCAGATCTGACAGGAGTTGTCTTAAAACTCATGGTATTTCAAGACTCCTTTGAGATAGAAAATGAACATTCTCCTGGGTGTATCCTGGCTGGTTAACTTTCTGTGCATTACTGTAAATAGTGTATTTGAATACTTCTTTTTTAAGTTGTGGGCTTTTTAAGTGTTCTGCAGTAAGCATTTTCTGCCAGATGTATGCCTCCATTAGCTCTACTTCGACTTCCCACAGGTATGTTGCTCTCTCCTACTAGAGCAGAACACTTTCAAGAATGGTTCATTTTACCATTTGTTTAAATAACCCTTTTTATTGATTTATTTTCATTCTTTTGTGTATTTCACTGTAATAGTTGCTGAAGTTTCTACTAAAAAATTATGCTGGACTGATAAGATTTATACCTGATTGCACTTACTGACAAGTAAAACTCTATTTGTTGCCAAACTTTTCAAATTGTGAGAGGTATTGCCTCATTTATTTGAAGTAGCTAGGCATGCTAGCTCTTGTTTAGGTGCAGCCTGACTTAAAAACACTTGGCTGTACTAAACATTCAGTACACCAGTATCTATACTTATTGTATTATTAATCTTGTCTCCCCTTATTGATGGAATGAGCATACATATTTGGTAATCAAAAGAATGGAGACTGTGACATAGAAATATGTGATTTCTTTTGCTTGATGTGACACAGACAAAGCAGAAAAGTAGGCACTTTTTTTTTTTTTTTTCTCTCCTAGAAAAAATGGTGCTTTATTTCTCTCTTATTCTAGGTAATAATATTTCAGGACAGGACATTTATTCCCCCCATTGAACAAATGGGAAGCAAGGTCTTTGGCTAAACCAATGTAGTTAATATTTGCTGTGGTGAAATATGTAAATATGGAAAATACTATGGAGGTGTGTATTAAGCAGTCTGAACTGGGCCAGGAACAAAGGCTAAGTCCAAAAGCCAACCAAGATGAGGAGTGGGAGACAGAGGTGTTCGATTTGAATGGAATGGGAAAAAGAAGCCAGAATATGTGTGTTTATAGCCTATTTGCAGAAGGCGTTCATGGAGTGTTGAATTGCCAGCTGTCAGTTCTATCTGGCAGGTATGAGTAAGGGCCTTCCTCTTGAGAGCAGGTGGTAAACATTCAGCTTACAATTTAAGTATCTGGTAGGTGTAGTGGTCATGATAGTCTATCCTGTAGATTATGAGAAGAGACTGCAGTGGAAGCACACCATCATCCTAATGAAAAGTTTTCTGGTTTGTGGATATAGAAAATAACTTCTCATTGACAGGTTATCATTCACTGTTAATAATTCATGCGATCATGAACTTTAAAACTGTTCTTTTTTTATCCAATTAGTCAAGCTGGTCAAGTTCAAGACTAAATCCAGAAGACTGTCATTTAAAATAGCAAGTGAAAATAAAATTAAGGACTTCAAGCAAAATCTACCAGCATTACACATGCTAAAGTTACTTCATTTTTCAAGGGCCTTCAGCTTTACTTCCCTGGCTTTGTGTGGAAGGGAGGAAGGATGACAAGTTCTGTATATTATACAGTCAAGAATAGAAGACTGATATTCAGAGTGTGAGTGGGTCCCACCTCCACAAGCTGACAGATGCCTGTCATTTGTCTGACATCTGACTTTCCATATGAGGATTAAAGTTACTGTTTCTCATGCTGACTTCATTTGCCCATATGTTGAAATTTATAATAAGCACTGTTGTACTTTCTTCCATGATCTCCTTTGTTCTTCACATTCCAACTTACACCTCTTTTGCCCACAAAAAAAAAAAAAAAAAGCCCACCGTAAGGACTGGTGCACTGTAATTAATGGGATGAAACTGTTTCCTAGTACTCCTTGTCTGTCAGTATGTGGTCCTCTAAGCTGCCTTACAGTATGAGTTCCATCTTTTATTGTGATTGTATAATTCCTGTCATTCTTAGCTGCTAATAGGAGTGAGAAATAATAGAATGGAGTAATGCCAGCAACAGAATTTGGCCTGTGTTGGTTTTCTCTGAAATTCAGAAGCATAGCTCCTGAAATGGTTTCAAGACAGTATCAAGTGGCACGTAAAGCTGGGTCATACCAACTGCGACTTTCTTGGTTTCAGTGAAACCCTACTGATTTACCCCTGCAAAGTCTCTGGCAGACTTGAAATTATATTAACTGTTTTGGAATGAACTATTCTGTGGAACCAGAGAGAAAACCACCATTAAATTTTCATTTAGGATAAAGACAATTCTCATGCTTTTTCCTCAAAGTTCTTACTATGTATTTCTCTGATGCTAGTTCAAACAGACTTATTTCTGAGTAGTAAAATTTCCACTGGCTTCCATTTGCACAGTCATTCTTTAAATTTCTGATTTTACCAGGCCATTACTTTCTTTGTAATAAGCTGGTTTACAAATTGTGCCTTTTACCTGTTGCCAATAGGTGGAAGGCGATGTTGTGAAGGTCCATTTACACTGCACTGTAAGACTTACTTAAATGCAGATGTACAAGAAGATGGTAATATGAACCTACAACACCTATCACAGCACATTAACTGAATTAGTGAAGTGTTAAGCCTAGTGCTGAAAAGAAAAAATACCTTATTTCAGGAGCCTGTTTGCTTTACTCATGACTGGTTATTAAAACGACACGAATGCTAATTTAGAAAAACAGCCTGTGAACCTTTTGCATTCTGATGTGTTTGAAATAAAATATTTTAGTAATGGAAAGGCATTTGAATTTGGGGATAGAATGAAGAAAGGTGGGATGTAGGGATCAAATAGGCAAAGAAAGATAGTAAGAATAGTTAGAGAATTTTATGTGTTTAGGAAGGCGAACATAGTCCAAGCAATTTTATTTGGTCAAACCCAAATATGCATTACTAAGGGTATTTAATTGAATTGGTTTTTTTGGTTTTGTTTTTTTGTTGGTTTTTTTACAAATCTCAGGCTATGTCATACATGGAAGTTTCCAGAAGAATGTAAGGTAGCAGAGTTCCTAACTCCAAGAACTTACTTATACATGGGGAGGACAGGTGGTAAGAACTAGCAAACATGATGTGTTCAACTGGATCTTGGAAGAGAGTTGGTTGCTGTTTCAAAGGGAAAATAGTGAGACAGTGAAGGGAGTGTGAGAACCAAACAGTGGCATCTGACAAGGTCATGTGGAGTGAAGCTGAGGAGAAACTTACACTGATGACACTGTTCTTAGTTAATCCAAACAAAAGTATTAATAAGCATTTAACATTCCATTAGATAAATAGACCCATCAAGTCCATCAGTGACCTGGCTGGAGGGTTTTGCTATGACAAGAAAGTAAGATAGATTCATTTTCTGCCTGCTCCAGAAGTCCATGGTGTTTCTTTCTTACCGTAATTTCACATCACAAATTAGAGCAGTCTAGAGGTAGTGGGTTAGCCACATAAGCAGAACTGAGTCCATATTTTAAATTCCTATTTATGTAAGTCCTTCACTTCTAGTATCTAAGCATAGGTCAGCTAAGTCCATTTCCTTCATAGTAGGCTTCCATTTCCACTTGGATTAATGAAAAGGAGGAGGATAGAATAGCATGACTGTAATACAGCGACAAAAATGGGCTGAGGGATCACACCAGGGAAGGCGTAGGAGCTCAGACTCTGTGGAAGCGGGTAAGGCTTTGAAGTTTTATTTCTGAAAGAAGGGAAATTGTTTGCATGTCTACCTGGAAGATCATTCCATTCTTGCCCCATGGAGGAAAACTGCACAGAGGTCAAGTGAGGCAAAAAACTCCTTTGCATGCTTGGGGTGTCTTTCTTCAAATGGGGCTGCCCACTTTTAGCTTTGTTTCATCCCTGAATCCTGTGATGAAGGAGGGGTAGCTTAAGACTTAGCAAGCTTTGCCTTCAGAGATCAAATGCTTTATGATTCCCAGCATTTTTAAAGTGATTCACATCTTTCAATGCAGCCCACTCCAGGCTCTCACTTATATCCTCCTCTGCCCTCTTGCCTGAGTTCCGTCAATATTTTCCGTTATTACAGAATGCAGTTACTCTTCTGCTAAATAAGCAGACAAAAGCTGACTGATACAGTTTAAATGACTCAGTCTATTTGACAGTTAACCCGTCTGATTGACAGTGAGGTGACACAAGTTGCCAAAAATGCTGATACTGTTAAACTTTTGACCTTTTATTTGTTCGAATAAGTGGTTGTGAGCTTACCTTTGTAAAACTACTGTTACTGATAAGTAATGCTGCATTTCCAGTGTGTTTTAGTCCTGTTGTATGAGTAGTGCTGTACCTGTTGGGAGAGGAGTCTGGGAGTATGCCTTTTCAATTCTGCTCCTTCCTATTTTAATATTTCCTTGGCTGTAAGAGTAATCATCTTTCTGTACCAAAATTGATTCACCATTAGTTGTGGTCACTTTCTCTTTCCAAAATAGGGCATCTTTTTGTTTGTTTCAGGTTCTCTTTGTAATTTGCTTTAAATGTCCTACTGAGGAAAAAGGAAAAGGAGGAAAAACTTGTCACTGATACATCTGCTTTGTTGTTAGGGAGCTCAGCATTGTTTGGAGCATAACTTTAAAAAGTATTCTTTCTCTATCTTTCCATAGCTATTTTGTTCACATCATTCAAAAGGCACTGTATAAATGCCATTTATTTATGGTATATGGTGGGTTTGTGTGTATGTATATGTGTGTGGATATGTATATACGTTATGTGTGTATATGTAGTATATTAGTCTTTCTATAAACAGACTGTTGATAAGCCTTTTCTCATAGATCTTTACAAGTTTTTATACTGATGGTAAAGTATTCATTTTGACCTACAGATCCCAAGGTGTGTCTGGGAATGCTTCCCATCTCATGCTAACTTATACTGCCAAAGGAGGAACCTGAGCTAAGATGTGTAAAATATCCAGTCCTGGACTGATTGCAAAGCTGGCCCTTCTGCCTAACCCCGTGACTGTGAGTAGCTGGATTTTTAGTGGGTTGCTAGTTGCAATATTGAAGCCACAGAGGGTAGGAGTGTCTGTTTACTTTGTTGTTCCTGAATTATCTGATTTGGGCCAAGGAGTATTTAGTATCTTGTTTATGTATTACAGGTAGCTTTTAAAATATTAGCAATGATGCCAACAGCTTTAAAGGGTAGCACTTAAATCATGTTATCTAATAAGTAAAATCCAATTACATTACATAAGAAGAATATATACACATAAATTATAGTCAAGAAAGTATTTTTTATTTTTATGTATTTGAATAGCTTTATAATGCTGAGCTTATTTACCTGAGTGTAAAGCTTGTATTTTTATTTTGTATAACGTGCTCATTTACAGCATCTGGTAGATGATGAAAATAAATTGGAAGCAAAGCATTTAATGTAAATGAAATTACCTTGGAAGACATATTGAAGTATATAATAGGACCATTTTCTTTTTCACCAAAGCAGCATATAATGCTAAAAAGAAAGGAGAATAGGATTTAGTATACAGGATCAGTTCTGTTGTATACCTAACCTAGAAGTGCTGATTAAGTATTCAAGTAAAAGGTTAAAAAGAAGGCATCATGATCTCTGATACACAGAGCCAGCTACTCAGGACTACACGCATGAAGAACATTCCTTTCTAATCTTTGTAGGTGATCAGGTTATGCTCTGACATGGGACCCTGGAGTGCTCGTATTACCTTAAGCTGGCTCAGCAAGTGACTGTTCCTGAGTTGCCAACTAATCATCCAACACCTTAAAAAAATCTTACAATCCGTATGCGATACATTCATGTTGTGCAATGTGATGTTGCTAATATAAATCCCTTGTATGGTAAATTGGATATCCTTCAGTTTGAAAAGCAATTTCATTACTTCTAATGCCACAAAACAGAAGTCTGTTTTCATAGGAATGTCATGATTTTTCCAGAAATGTAGCTTCCTTCTCTC
>JAOEHY010003797.1:0-17879 GCA_025447955.1 Psilopsiagon aurifrons | reverse complement strand
GGGAGAGAGTTTCACACCCTAAGAACAGAGTTAAAATAGTTAAAATTAATGAAACACACCCAGTAATGTTAAGGCTGCCTGCAGTCACAAGGCGCCATTCCATTCACTCACACTGCTGGATGCCTTATGGTCCCTTTGAGCCATTTTCACTAGTCTGATTGGCATTTACCTTAGCTTTACCCAAATTTGAGCATGCTTACTTTTCCTCCAGCTTCTATGAAAGCCCTGTAGCTTTTGGAGCAGCTCCAACCACCACTAAACAAAAAAAGTTACTGAGAATTAACTGCTTTTCAGACTCAGAGTTTACACAACCATTCAAAACTACACAGGGGGGTTGGAACTAGATGATCTTAAGGACCTTTCCAACCCAAACTATTTTACGATTTATTTTCCAATCTAGTTTTACATTTTTAACTTGCTTCCACAAAGTGCCATCACATTGCAGATGTCAGACTTTCTCTATTTCCAAACATCTATAGGGTCTTCACATATCTGAGTAAGCAACAGTTTCTCAACATATCTTCATACTTCAGGCAGGGCTGAGAAGAAAAAAAAATCCACCATGTTTCTCTCCCAAATGGTGTGAATCCCCAATTTCCATGCCAACAGCATTTGACATAGCTGTTTTGGGGGCATTCTTTGTGACTCTGCCATATAGAATCATAGAACAGTTACGGCTGGAAAGGACTTTAAGACCATCTAGTCCCAAACCCACTGCCATGGACAGGGACATCTCACACTAAACCATATCATCCAAGGCTCTGTCCAACCTGGCCTTGAACATCACCAAGCATGGAGCATTCATAACTTCCCTGGGCATTCCAGTGTTTCATCACCCTTACAATAAAGAACTTCTTCTTTATATCCAATCTAAACTTCCCCTGTTTAAGTTTGAACCCATTACCCCTTATCCTATCACTACAGTCTCTAATGAAGAGTCCCTCCTCAGCATCCCTATAACCTCCTTCAGATACTGGAAGGCTGCTATGAGGTGACCATGCAGCTTCTCTTCTCCAGGCAGAATAGTCCCAACTTTCTCAGCCTATCTTCATACAGGAGGTGCTCCAGTCCCCTGATTGTCCTTGTGGCCCTCCTCTGGACTTGTTCCATCAGTTCCATGTTCTTCTTATGTTGATTACACCAGAACTGCACACAATACTCCAAGTGAGGTCTCAGGAGAGCAGAGTAGAGGGGCAGGATCACCTCCCTCGACCTGCTGGTCACGGTCCTTTTGATGCAGCCCAGGATGCAGCTGGCTTTCTGGGCTGCAAGAGCACACTGGAGCCACCTCATGTTCATTTTCTCATTGACCAATGCCCCTAAGTCCTTCTCCACAGGGCTGCTCTCAATCTCTTCTCTGCCCAACCTGTAGCTGTGCCTGGGATTGCTCCAGCCCAGCTGTATGACCTTGTACTATAGGAGCCTAGTTTGCTTTCCCTGCAAGTAAGAGTTAACACTGTAATACACAGTACCTGCAAAATCACCCTATGTATCCCAGGAACAGCAGCAAAATTCAAGAGTTTAAATATGGCAAAACAAGTGCACCTTTATAAACTCTAGAGAGTTTCACACCACAGCTACAAAGCTCTCACTGGGAATATTCAAGCCTTTTGAGGTTATGAACTGCCTGCTGTGGCCAAGCTATATGGCTCTGAAAGGCTTTGTGTTACAGATTATAACAAGCCCAGGATACATACTGTAGACTGCAACATGAGAATTCACTAGGGATCAAGAAAGTCTTCATACTTGTCCGGAAAAATACAGTACATAAAACCTATTTGACCCAATGTTACATAATCTACTGGGAAGTGCCTGTAGAGGGATATAATAATTATTTTAAATGGCTCTAATACTCTTGCCATAAAAATGCTAAAATGCTGAGACTGTTGTATATTATTTTGTGAGTTACAAGCTGTTTGACACTGCCTCTTTGTTTTTGTCTTGTTTCAACTTCACCCTCAAGTGATGCCTGCTTGCCAAGATAACCAAACAGCTGTAGCTTGCAACCAAAGGTATAGAATCGTTCAATTTTTCTATGCCTTTGTCAGCAAACGCAGTCTGTATTTAGATGCCAAGAATATGAATACTTTCCATTTTACTCCACTTCTTTGCCACCACAAGAACAGACTCAGGATCTGCAGGTCATCTTTTCTGATAGCTACTTTGCAAGGTCTTTGGCAAAAATTGATTGTTCACAAGTAGAACAGCACTAACATTACAAAGAGCTACAGAAAACTCGGATTGGGTTAGATACCACTTCCATTCATTTTTGGCATTAGCTTGGCTGACCAGTCTGTATATTGTAAAGGCATGTGCAGAACAGGAGAGAAACAATCTATGTGGAAAGAGTTTGGTTGTAGTTGAAATAGCTACTCTTTTTTTACAGTGACTGACAAGTAACTTGGTAGGAGGCATTTTAAGCAGTAGGCATTTTAAAGCAGTTGCTATCATTTAAGAGCTCATTCAGATGTTGCAGGTAGCCAATATACAGCAATAATGGTATCTCTGCATATAGCTGCTTGAGAAGACTGATACACACACTCATATAAATCCATAGAGAGCTATCTGGCAGCACTGCATCCGCAGTCACAGTTTCTTACTGTTAGTCTACTGCAGCCATGGAGAGACTGAGCTGCACTGTGCCTTTCTGCATCAGATTCACAAATAATGTTTTTACTCACTGCAGTGAAAGCACTGCATAGAACGTTCCTTTTGTTCCTCAAACTTTAGTGACCTGGTCATGCTCATGGAGCTCATGAATGCATGCAATCCATTAAACCAAAAGTCTGCAGCAGCACTAAGATAGGGGGCATTTTTCTTGCACACACCATTATCAATTCAGTTTTAAATGGAAGAACATAACGTCTCCAAAGGAATAGATTTGTACTCAGGTGTCTTCATCAGAACCTTTTTAGGGGAAGTTGTAAATAAAGCTCATTTTTCATTCCAGCAAGAAACCTATCATCCCATTGAATCATAACAGCATGGAGTGGCTTATTATTTACACGCACAAGCACTTCACACTGAAGCATGTGAGTAACAAAGGAAGAGACAAAAGCCACAAGCAACTTCTAATAAAATACTGAGTGCTAAGCAAGTGAAAATAAGTTGGCAAGTCTACCATGAGATTAAGTTTATAACATCGTGACTGAAAATGTCAATAAAACACCTGCTTTTTCAATCTAAATAGGGAGGTCCTGCTGCACAGAAGCAGCTTCTGAAGGAGTCAGACAGCTGCATAAAGTGAAAAAAGCTAAACAAAACAACAACAAAAAAAAGAATAAACGGCTGGGTATTACTAATAATGACATATTTGTTTTCACAAACTATATTAAAACAATTTTCTGGATTATTCTACTATTGCAGTATTCTGAGAGCACAGAAACATAGTATTTCAAATCAAATACTGAAGGATAAAGAGTCTTACATCCCACAAGTCATTTGGTGCTTGATGCAAAAGCACTGCAAATACACTCCCTAACGTAACACTTCCTAGCACAGCACAGGTTGCACTCTGCCAAACATAAGCCAACAAACCTTTAACAGCAAAAAAACAGGTCTAGATATCAAGAAGATGAAGCCTGACCTTCTTAGCTCTAGCTTGATATAACCCATGAAGACTTGGGGTCAATTTTACAGTCTTTGTTCATTTAAAACTCCTATTAATTTCTATGGCAGTTTCTCACAAAAGCTCAAGTACTCTATTTGCTCAAAGAAACATAAAGGAAAGGACGCAGCTCTACCATGACGAGAAATAAATACATTCAGTATTAGCAACATATGCAAGACACATTATTTTTAAATGCTCAACTTCAGATATTATTTGCTACAAAGTAGTTAAGAACAAAAAAATAATGAGAGAAAGACAGGAAAAAACAAAGTAAAAAGGCAAACCAGAAAAGTTAAACCCAACTTACTTCAGCCAACTGTAAGAACTCCCTGTTGTCCTACTTCTACCACCTCTACATTAAAAGAGAAAGCAAACTCTTCTGTTTAACTTACAGGTTAAGGTTTCACAAACACTGATCAGCTGTGCTACATTTAGAGCTGATTTGTGGGTGCACCAATCAGAGCACAGCAATGCCCACTTGCTTTAGGAATCTGACCTAGTCTTCTCTCATGCTTTTCAGGTGTTTTTATTTCATGCATTGGGTTTCCTCCACTGGAGTTGCTCTTAACATGAGGTCAACAGCATTTTCCTTTCAGAGTCTTTTTTTTCCTGAGAGATCCTATCACTTAATTATCTCCACCTGCTTCTCCAGCATACAGGCCTCTCCCATTTTTCTACCAGAGAGGAATCCACAATGAAGCTAAATTACACATATGTCTTGTAACCTCAAAAAGTCCTCTTGCATTTTTTGTACATTGTAATCCTTTATGTACCTTTATAAACAAAGCCACTGGGAGCCTTGCAGTGGTATGTCTTCTGAAAAACTGTAAGCTTTGTACATATCTGATAGCTGTGTATGCAAGCAACTGAATACTAGCACAGACAAAGGAGCACTTAAGGAAGGACAAGGAGGATACCACAGAAAGGCTAAACTATATTAAAGCAGCTTACATTACCTTTTCTACAGTCACAGCAAGAACAAACAAAATATATGGTCAATGTTTATAGTGTAAGTCCAGCATAAATATATACAGGCATACTCAAAGTTTAGTCTCTCCTAGATCAAAAATAGTTCTTAAACTCACACTATTGGCTGCCTAAAATATGGTATTGGAAAATGATCACTCATCCCCTTTTTTTGTCACTGGTCTTTCTGATGTATAGGCCTCTTTCCATCAGCCAGAAATCACAGTGATGCAGGCTGAAGCTCGCTGAAAAGACAGAATGAAATGGTACCAAGAAAGAACTGCAAAATACAAAAAAAAAAAACCCAAACAGATCAACTCACTGTGACCAAAATAAAATCTATAGAGAAACAGATGAAACATAATAATGTTATCTATCACTAAGACCAGTGAAGTATGTATATTTGCTGGAGGGAAATAAACTTTGTTACAAAGGGCAAAGCATCTGTGATGTCTTCTATAAGACTGAAGAGAAACTCTACCTGAAGGGCTTCCCAGAAGAGCTTTGTGGAGCATTGGGAAAATGCTGACAGTGCGAGCTTTGGAGAAATCAAGACAGGATTGTATGCAAGACTAAACCAACACATGGCAGTCATCAGCAAAAGCCCAGCCAGCTCCCAGCTAGGAAAACATGCCTTATCCACAGGTTATAGAATAAACACAGATGCAGCAAAATGAGTCACCAGAGGAAAACAAAAATTTAAATTGGAAGCAAATGAAGCTTTTTGCACATGCATAACAAGAAATCCATTGAGCAAAACTAATTTTATGTCTGTGCTGCAACAGCTGTCTTGCATGTTAAAAATAAAAAGACTACAATGGTAAGAAGTACCATATAGCTTTAGATTCTAAAAAAAAAAAAAAATAATCAAAAAGCTTATCCAAATAAAAAGGAAGGTATAACCCAAAAATTTATTTCATAAAGAAAAATGTTAAGAAAATAATAAAAATGACTCAGCATTATCTAAAACAGTGTGTGAGGATAAATTATGGTGCACATAAACTAAACATTCCTACTTAGAATCATAAAATGGTGTGGGTTGGAAAGGACCTTAAAGATCATGTAATTCCAACCCCTCCACCATGGGCAGGGACACCTTCCACTAGACCAGGTTGCTCAAAGTCCCATCCATCATGGCCTTGAACTTCAAGGGATGGGGCATCCAGAACTTCTCTAGACAACTTATTTCAGTGCCTCACTAACCTCATAGTAAATAATTTCTTCCTGATTTCAGGAAAGTTAGGTTCTTTTCATAGTACCTTACATTAATATATTTTGCTTTCTACATACTACAAGCTAAGAAGATACCATGGTCATTCAGTGCATCTCAGTTGACAGGAAGTAGCTTATTAACCCACAATAACTAGACTGTAAGTCTAGTATGCATACAATGCCTTTTCACACCAATAAAGCTCAGTTTGTTTCAAATGACAAAGCATGTCAAGTGTGACTTTGTATCCTGAGACACAGAGAAAATAAATGGTTCCCAAACCACATAAATACATGAGGAATATGTTCAAGAAAAGAAAAAAGAAAAAAACCCCTCACATCATAATGATTTTTTTTTTTTTGAATAGCAGAACTGGTCATGGAATCAGACCCTTATTCCACTTGGTCCTTGCAGACTTCAAGTGAAAAGCCAGCGAGGTTCAGTTCCAGCAAGCATAGTTCAAATATTAACCAGACATCTTCTGAAATGTGTTTTAAAGATAACAAATATTTTCATAAAGGCTCAAGTATGAATGTTGCCACAGAATAATGTAGTGTGTGATACAGGTGCTCCATGCCCAGTGGATCCTAACCTAACTCTATCAAGGGAAGTGAAAAATGTTTTCAATAATCTGTGAACATTTCCACTATAAAGTAAACACGATTTATAAACTCTTTGAAAATGAAGAAAATAACCAACAGCTTCCATATATATTTATATGCATACTATCACAATTTGACATCAATTTATCTCCTTGTAATAGCCTTTCTAGCAAAAAAACATTTCATAGTTCAAGTGCCAACTGCTTCCTACAAGCCAGCTCTGCAAAAATAACCACTGTCAGGGGGTCAAAAAAGTCAGAAGTCACAAGCTGGTTACCCTGTGTTACTACATGGTTCTCAGAAGTTGCTCAGCCTTTTGGTGGACCTCTTACCACCATGCTGATCCTTGGTGAACCAGAAGAGGAGCTGAATAAATATCTCTAAAGTGATCTGCTGTTCTCAGATAAAGGGGGATATATGGCCTGATTTTCATAAATGTACATGGGTATATGTATACTCACATTTGTGTGCATTCATGTTTTATGTTTCCTAAGTTCAAATACTACAGACTATAGAAATCTGAATAAAATACATATTTTGTATAGGAAGTAAAGGACGTTCTTAAGTATGTCACTTATTTTAGAGATATAAGGTCATAAATAGTGAATGAATATAAGAAGAGAGAGTATTCAGTTGGGCATGGATAGCTCGGCCTTACAAAAAAAGTCTGACTTTTTAGATGATAATATATAGTGGAGTATGCAAGGCTGTAGTCATGATTTTGGGTGTGGACCCATAGTAATTGCCATGCATTCTAAGGCAGCTCTGGTGTTTGGAGTCTTTATTTGTTTGTTTATGTATGAAATGGATTAAAAAAAAAAAAAATCCAGACAGACTTGTTTGGAGATAACTTGCAACAGCAACCAAAAAAATTCAGAAGAACAGTAAATGCTGGTTGCTAAGCAATGCACTTTTCATAGTCCAGATGGAATCCCATCCTGTGTGAGAGTCTTACTGTTTCCCTTTAAATACTGTATAATAACATCAGTTGAAAACGTACTCTCCAAATGGCACCCTGTGAGTCTGCAAAGTGGAGTACTTGATTCAGCCTCACTGAAGTCAAGTGCTGCCTGCCTGAGGAAAGCCTGGCTATCAGGCAGTTCCCGCACCCAAGCCATTCAGCAGTTGTCCCATTAGCTCATTGCATTTACAGTGATAGACAACTGCATTTGTAACTGCTCCAAGTTTTTGTCTCCCTGACAGGTGTGGAGAGAAGTGAAAAAACGAACCCAGATGGAAGCTCAAATGGATCATGCTTATACACTGCCTGCTGGAATAGTCTTTCTTGCCACCTTATTTCCACTGAGGACAAAACTAGAACCCCTTCTCCCAAAGCCACAACTAAACACGCAGAAGAAACACAGGAAGAAATAAAGAGAAAACTGGGAGTGCAAACCAATTTATCGCACTTCAGCCTTGTGCAGTGCAGGCAGGACCACAGGGCATTATACAGCCCCCAAGTTCAGACAGCTCCACCAATTTGCTCCCCAAATTGAGGTTACCTCCTGAATTGCTATTACAGATCAAGCAGAAGAGAATAGACCATGCAGATGTATTTGCACATGACAACTTTCAAATTTCCTGAGTATCACTCACACAAAAATAACTACAAGATTTAAATAACACAGTGTGTTGTTGCTGTGAGGTGATGTATAACAGCTGGCAATCTGCATTTTCCATGTATTAAATATTACTGAACAATGTTAAAGAACAAATATACTGTTCTCATTTGGGAAATTTGGCTCAATTGGGAAAATGAGAAGCTCTGACTCCCACTCCGTTTGCTGGGAGTCAAGAGTATTCATCTCAGAGGAATGTTTTGAAAGGGCAAGCTTCAAATGAGATTATTCTTTTATTATTATTACATTCTGGATCTGTAATAAGCACATCTGTTTACTTACATGCTAGCTATATTTAAATAGACATTAGAGGTTAAAATTTAATTTTCTAATTCCAATAGTAAGTGTAAATGATCTTGCTGCTGCCAAAGAAGTCATGGCATGCTATAAAAATCCATAACCATCTTCATCTCTGTTTCCATAGTGCACATGTATATTATAATGGATAACTGTGCTGACATTCAGAAGCAGTGATGAGCTTTTTAGAAATGTCTGCTCTAAAATGGATGCTGTAGCTGGATGTGTATCGTAGCCAATGAAACATATTTGGAAAGATTTTATGGTGTTTTGCTTCCTTTCATGTTCAACAGATATTTCGCAAGATGAGCTTATGTTGTATCAAGAGCAAACCAGGAGTTTTGCCTTCCTTCCAATTTCCTTCCATTGCTACAGTCATTCAAAAAATTCATTGCCACCACTTGTAGCCCCTGCAGCTAGATGTAAAGCAGTTCTTTACTATATCACAGTAAAGACATCAGAATAAGGATAGGAGTTTTTACCTGCCTTTTTTTGTTTGTTTGTTGGGGTTTTGTTTATGTTTTGTTTGGTTGGGGTTTTTCTGGTTGGTTTTTTTTTTTTTTTGTTTGGGGTTTTTTCCCCTAGAAAAGGGGTTATGTTGTGCCACGAAAAAAAAAAAAAAAAAAGGATAAATGAATGCTTAATTTCCCTTTATCTTTATTGCATTTTCTTATTCTGCATGTTGTGCCTGAATGTGTTATAGTCTTCCTGTAAAATAAGGTAATTTAGTGAATGTGTATTTTTTTGTCTTTTTATCATTAAAAACAATTCAAGCAATTGGAGAAAAGAATTTGTCATTTTTGCTGCAACTGCTAGTCTTTGTTGAGTTATTGGTTAAAAAAAGATGTTTCTTCACTCATAATTCTGTCACACTTTAAAGAATCCATAAGGAGAATTTGTATATGAGCTCCTTTATCTTTTGTGAGTGCAGTGATAACTTATTTGGATTTTCAGCCATTGACTGATTTGTGAGTCAAGTATAACAAACAAATGGCATTATGCAGTACTGATACGGTCAGCATTTGAACATTTGTTGTTTAACTATGGAAGTAAGACTTTTTAAAGCATTTGTTATGTTATCTTCCTCAGGGTTATAACATTTCCACTCTTTTGGGACTTATGTTTATTTTTGTCTAATGCCAGAAGCCACATCCCAGAAAAGTAAAGAAATATGGAAGCAGATCTAAGGACAGTGACCTAATATGGGAAAAGCATCATCAGAAAAGGAAGAAAGGTAAAGCAACCCTTCTTCCACATGCATAGGCATGCTTAAGCTTTGACAACATTCTCACATATGTGCTCTGTAGGTAGAGAGATGGCTTCAGGTTGGACCATGTGAGGCCAAGAAACAGCAGTCAATTTGTGGAGAACGATGGAGCACTTGGGGAAATCAAGAAGGGAAGGACTTTAAGGCAAGAAGGAGAATGGCAGGAAACTACAAACAGTGTTAAGTGAGGACATACTTTCAGAGAGTATCAGTAATCCTTAGTGCAGTTAGAGGCCTGGTAAAATTGAAGTATGTGACTATGGCTATAGATAACAGGGCTGAGCTTAGCCAGGCTTGGAACAGCATGCTTGGCAATCTGCTCTGCAAGATCCTTAGTGACTTTACTGGAGTTATTTGGGGCTCAAAATGCTTTCCAGTATGAGCCCAAGTTCATAAAGAGAAAAGGGAAAAGAGACCAGCATTAAGACAATCTTTGAGAAAATTAATATTGCATTTCACAGCTTAAAAACTTACGGAGTGCAGAACACAGGAGCAAAATAAAGCGCTGACAACATGGCAGTGTGAAGAATTAAAAGGCGGGTTTGGGAACTGAGAGATGGCAATTAATTCCCCTGTGGTTGAAAGCTATGTGCCATTCGAAAGTGGCAGAAAAGGAGGTACTGCAAATGCAACATCAAATATTTAAAAAAACTGATATTATACCATGTTTCTATTGAAAACCATGGTGAATGTCTCAGTGTGACATCAAAGGAAAAGAGGGTGATATTATTGCAAAGGTTGGTTCGAGGCTATCTTGTATTAAAAGTCATGAAATGTAACTGAACACCGAAAAATCCTGGGCAGCAGAAAATATATCCCAGAAACTTTTATTTGTCTGTGGATATCATTGCGACAAGGAAGAGTGAAAATGTCTTTATCTGAGTTCCTTAAAGTGGACATCTACCAGGCGAAAAAACAGGCAGACAGGGTGGATTCCTTAAGATAAATATCTATCATATCAAACACATGAAATAATCAATGAAATTTAACTCGTGGTACCCTTCCATGTGGAAACAAACACACATTCAGATGGAAAATATAGGTTCAGACTGAAAGTCTGGTAAAGTATAGCCATGGATTTGGTTTAGCATTTTTATCTGTCTGAAAGTTCCAGATACTGCCCTATCCTACTGGAGGAGGAAGATCACAGAATCACAGAATTGTTAGGGTTGGAAGTGATCTCTAGAGATCACCTAGTCCAACCCTCAAAGATGGGCAGAATTCCCTTCTTAAAATCCCCCTCATCCTTTTCTTGTTCTTTGCTAAAAACTTTAAGACCACTTTCATAAGCTTTAGTTTCAAGCTCTTTAGAAGGCTGAAGCTCTGTAAGGTCCATTGTACTGAGGCCTCATTTCTGCCAAAGCAGTCATTATTGTCTCTGTTTGACCCACTCAAGATATATTCTTCTGTGTCCTCTGCTCAATCTTTAGATCAGGAACCATTTGGCCAGGAAGTCCCTGTTTTGTAAATACTTCTACACACCTAGTACAAGTGGCATGGCTTCATTGGAGGACAGCTTTTTTTTCTTTTTCTTGACTGCTCTGATTCTCACAATTAATTATGGCCTTATCTAAAATCCATTCTCCAAATAAAGCCTTGTCATTTGGAAAAGACATTAGCAAAGCAGTAATTGAGTTTTCTGAATAATTTTCACTTTATTGGTTGAAGAAGTACAGAACCATGTAGTATTTTATGTACTAATGCAGTCATTGAAAAAAGCAGCAAAACTAAAGAATCACAGAATCATTGAGGTTGGAAAAAACATTTAGGTTCATTGAGTCTGAAGTGTCAACCTAGCACTGCCAACTGAGTTCCTAAGTGCCGCATCTACATGTGTTTCAAATTCATCCAGGGATGGTGACTCAACCACTTCTCTGGGTAGCCTTTTCCAATACAGTGAAGAAATTTTTCATAATATCCAGCCGAAACCTCCCCTGGTGCAACTTGAGGCCATTTCCTCTTGCCCTATTTCTTGTTACTTGGGAGAAGAGACAAAGCATTGCATCATTGGAATATAGTTATAATTTAAGACCTATGCCAGACAAAAGTAAAAACACTCATTTACCAGGAAGCATAAAAAGATGGTCAAGATTTAGGGATATTACTTGAGCTGTTAAAACAAGGTTGGGAGGAAGGATGGGTGATAAAATAACCACAATTATACTTGGTTTAAAAAGTGCAAACTTTTTCAGAAGTGATTCATTTTTTCCTAACTTATAACTATGCATGATGCTTGACATTAACATGGGAAGTAATAAAAGTTGTGCCAAATGGCATAGCTTAAATGAAAACAAATGCCAATTCACGTGAATGTGGAGGAAAAAGGTATTACAGCTTGAACAATGTGAAAGACATTCTGGTGAAAGGAGGTGACTAGCAGAGGGGAAAAATGACTGCTTATTTACATTTTATAGCATGTTACTCTCAGATTTTAAAGAAAAAATCCCCAAAGCTCACAAAAGCTTAAAGTAGCAATAGCTTTCCAAAGGTTTAAACTGTTTGAAAAGCTGGCTGTAGTGAACAGTGTTAGAAGGCACAAGGTGCACCGGAGGGGTTTGCAGTAAAGCCAAAACCAAAGTAAGCTTTCAAGATCAATCAGAAACTGCTGTTTCAGGAGCTGTGCTAGAATTAATGCCAAATAAAATGCATGCTACTCCACAGAGATTTTAATGAACCTGCTTGGAGGCAACAGAATGAAGGTGCTGTTGGCATGAAACAGCATTTCAAAATAACCTGGAGCAGGTTGCTTAAAAATCCAAACATTTATAACAAAACTGAGCAAAACAAGAGCAGAAACAGGGAAGAGGTTAATGAAGTTCTGTAAGCAGCATCAATCGCTTCCTAAAGCACACAGAGAAAACAAACTATGTTCAATTATTTTTTTTTTTCCAAAGCACTGTGTGTGATACATTAAAATCCTTTGAAAAAGAGGGAAGTTTGCTTAGCTCCTTTGAGCAACCTTAAGCATTTACAGTCAGTAAACAAGACATCTAGTGAAAAATTCTAGTCAAGCCTTCCTGTCCCTCCAAGCTAAGTTCTTTGGCATTTATCTCTCTTTTTCTTCTCCATCCACCCCACACTCCTTTTCATCTGTGTTTCACTTTCAACATACCGCTTGGGATCAGCACACAGCAATAGCCGCAGTGTTTCTGTGTAACTGTGCTGTGCCAGAACTAGTGATGAGTTTATTCACCCGTATGCCTGAGACATTCCTTATTTCAGTTTTTGTGTGTGTGTGTGTTTGTGTTAGGAGATTTTCTTGCTACTTCTGGAATCTGAAACACATTTCAGTCAGCTATGTTGTGATAGAAATTGTGCTCTAATAATTCGTGCATTTTTCAAGCATTTTACATTTTTCATTGTTTGGAAAATGAATATTTTCAAAACCAGCACTGGAGTAAAAAGAGTAGTTCTCTCATAGCTATAACATAGTTTACTCATTTTTTCTCCCCTTCTTTATGTTGTGATTTCTGACCCTAAGAGGAAATTACCATCACCACCTGATACAAAGCTGAGCTGCTGTTGTTAGGATGAGAGTGCTGCTTGTTTGACCTCTGAAAACTGGAATAGGTTATTGTGTTGTATTATTAATTGATGGTGACGAGTTCCAGTTGTATGAGGTACAGTGAATGCTGGATCCTGGCACAGTCCTTGGGGTAGCTTCTTTGCAGTAGTCCCTGGTGGCATGAGACTGCAGCTGAATTAGTGAAAGTATGGAAGAAAAATCTTAGAGGAAGAAGAAAAGCCAGGCCATAATTCCTACTTCTAAGCTGCTGCAAACTTTCTGGTGAAATCTCAGCTTTTCCAATGGAGATCTTTCAAAAACTTTTTTTTTTCTTTTAAGGAGAGTCTCCTTCCTTTTTATTTTTTGTGGGCAGCTAGAGTGGTTGCTATTAATGTATCAGGTATGGTACTTCAACAAGTATGCCACTCCAATAGAACAATTTGTTTTAAAACAGTTTGGTAGTTAGATTTTTCATTCAACTGGTAACTAAAACGATTTCATCAGTTTCAGACACACAAAGGTCTTGTAATATACTTTAAGCAAGCAAAGACCATGTCCACACTTGAATACCACTTTTTATTCCTTTTTTTTTTGCCAGGCAATTTTGAACTAAGTGTTGCAAGGAAAGAATGCATTAGAAAATTGCAATGTATCAATGTTATCAACTTACCCAAGTGAAGTGCAAAACCAAATAACGCTAACATAGCAATAAAGGTATATTAAATCCTTGAAAGTCTTTACTGTTTAGTAGTCAGATTAATAGCAGTACAGTTGATGACCATTATGAATGGCAATCATTGCCTGGTTTTAATGCACTCCTATATCTGAACCTGGTCTGGCTGGAATTAACACTCTTTCTGAACAGGAAGAAATTACAATAATTGGTCTGTGCAGCTATTCAAACTTTGCTGAACATGGTAGGGATGAATGCCTTTGGAGCAGGTGTTGAGAAGATCACATGTCTTGTTTGGTCAGGAAAAGGAAACCTGTTTTGATAGTTTTTGTGCATTAAGACCACCTAAACAAAGAAATAGTTCCAGTAGTAAACATCTATGTACTTTGCTATACCTGGCAGACCTGGTGTGTGCTTGTACATGTGTCAGTGTGGAGGCGGGGGTGTCATTCTTTCCTTTCTTCTACTTTTTTAAGCTTTTAGAAGTGCTTTAATGAATTATGGTTTCAAAAGTTTCTGGGGTATTTGTGTGGCTCCCAGCAAAGCTGTGGGAAATGTCAATTTGTGGCATGCAGGTAAATATACCAAAGCTATGAATATCAGCAGTAACAGTTTTCCAAGCCATGCGAACAAGTATTAAACATAGCTGAAAGTTGTCATCCTCTTTGTATTTGGATTCATAACAATAAACTTTTTGCAGATAACATCAGGAGGGACAAAAATGAGCTTAACTCAGAAACATTTCATGTATGATAAAATAATAGGTGACTACCAGCAGAGTACCATTTCCATTTCCCTCTGACGTTTTTGTAGACAGTATATACGGACTTATATAAGAATATGCAAGTTTTGCAAACCATCGAAAGTCACAGTTGTGCAGAAGATGCACACAGTATGTACAAAATCTTTAAAAAGAAACAGTAGGCTGGGTGGTATCAGGTTTAAGATCTCAACAGTCTTTCACCACAAACCTCAGGGATTTCAGTACTAGACTGCAAAGGCCTACTGAGAGAAACATTCATTATTTATGACCTGGGATAAGGATAAATATAAACAAAACACTGACAAACAAAAAGCTCAGCAAAAATTGTACCATGTAGTTTTATTACATTAAGAGTTTGGGTTAATAAAGTGTGGGTTTTTTTTAGCAACAGTGTACCAATTTAAAATAATAAAACCTAATGAAAAATTAACAATAACATGAAGTGTTTCTGTAATGTTCCTTGTAATGGCTGTTGACATGGGAAATAAATCATCAAAAGGATTTCTGAAGAACAAATTTAACAAAGAAATATGCAATAAGGGTGGCTTGATAGCTATATTCAGTACATAGACTTAAAATGTAATTCTACATTCTCCCACATTAAATATTTAAATTCTCATAAGGAATAAAGAGAGAGGGACTCTCTCTCTCTGCAGGCATATTACATTTCAAAGCAAAGGATGTCCTCAGGATCCAGCTAGAGCCTGGATCTGCTGCTGTATTCTATTGTTCAGCCTCTAATTCTAGCAGAAAATTAATTATGTCCAACATTTCAAACTTAAGTTTTTTAAAAGCAGATTGATCCTGAAGGGCAGGAGTTGCTCAGCATGTTACATATTGAAGCTCTAAGTGGCCCAATTTTTCAGAACTGCTTGACTCATCTAACACATTAGCTTTTGGTAGAACCAGATGGTGTTTAGGTTTCAGTATTTCAAGGCACCTTGACACAGATCCTTAAACACATTTCTATATAATTCAAACTGATTTTTAAAAACCTCTGAGGGTCTTGCTCCTGTGTATATAATGGTAACATTCAGAAATTGCAATCCAAGCATTAAACCTGTGTGTATAACTCTGTCTGTGAAACAGAGGTGCAAGACAAACACAATTTGAGGAGTACAGAACAAAGGAAACAGTTGTTTTTGTATACATCTAAAACACAAGAGAAAGATTGGACTAAAATTCTGGTCTAATTTTTATTTTATTTTACAGTCAATGAGTTTTAAAAGGACTCCAATTTTAAAAATCTGTTATCTCCAGCTGAAGATTTTATTTTTTTTTCCCAGGGATATCAGCTTGTTATAAAAAATAACTTTCATAAATAACTGGAATGAATAAAAAAAAAAAAAAAAAGAAGAAGAGAAATATGATGTATACAATAGATTATATTTTTTTTTTTACTGTTCAATATACACAAAAATCAATTAAAAGCCAAACAACTTGAAATTAGGACTTGTTGACTTGCCACAGTAGAGTGCAAGTCTTCTGGAAGATTCTGTTTCTGAAAGGTAGGCAAACAGTTCATGGGAAAGTCTCAGTTCTTTCATGAGGACCCATAACTGCAAGGTGGTTATGCTGAATATTCTGTAAAAGCACTGACTTGAAATATAAATGTCCTGACCTTGACTTGTACTGAAACTCTGATACTTTCTGAATTTTACCACAAACACAAATATTGCTTATAATTCTTGGAGACTTTGAGAGTTTTATGAAGATATTTATAAACTGTGAAATAAAAGATAATATCAACTACAGTACCTACTTCGTAATTGAACCCCATCTTCTTTCATGTAACTCTTCAAGCAAAATTTTCTAGACCTCTTAAATTTAATATCTGCCTATAGCTTGACATGTTATTGTCTAACTAAAGCTATGAGTGAAGTAATGCTTAGGTTAAAACCAGAGCAATCTACGACACCCATTACCCACCACGAATACTCTGTTCATCTATATTTTATTTTGTGTCCCACAAATACTTTTAACAAAATTCTTTCCCCTCCTTCATCCTGCTGTGAAATGATCTTCATTGATCTTTTATCTACTGTAGATAGAGTGTAGAGGGGGAAAAATGTAAATATAAATCAAAAGTCTTCATTTTCATTCTTCTCTTGGCTTTTTAAGTACTCTACCTTCAAAAATAGCGTATGAATGAGTGTCAAGGATAGTAATTTTCCCAGCTAACTGTATTATTCACAGTGTTGCAGATTAGGTAAGCAACAATTTTGCTTTTTTTACAAAAGATATATGCAGATAGTACTGAGTTTTATTTTCTGGCTTTGTTGTAGACATTAAAAAGCAACCAGAGGTTGCAGAGAAATTAAAATGAAGCAGCAATGTGTGCAAAATAGCATGCTGAACTATAACCGACCCCACTTTCAATGCCACATCCAAGACAAGACTTGGCATATAATAAATGCCTCACAAAAGTAGCTGTTGCCAGTAGGATCCTCTAGTGGCCCTGAGTGGACAGAGCATGAAGAGCTCACCTCCTTGTTGGTTTTCCTGTTAAAGCAAATCCAAATGCAAAAAAGCTGCATGGTCTCTCAAACTGTCTCAAGCAAATGTCCAGGCTGAACAACTGGAAGTATTCAAACATTTTTTCTTTAATTTCGATGGATTACTTTGGCTCTGTGAGCATCTTCTCTGAAGAACTCTGCTAGAATAACTTTGTCATCATCTTTTACTTTCAGACTATTCAGCAAGTATTTTGCATTTAAAAAAAAAAAAAAAAGTTAACTTTTTATTTACTCAATATCCTAGCAGGAAAGAATCCATTGCCTTATTTTGTTTTCATGAAGCCAATTTCTTTAACCAGTTGTGTATTCATGTGGGGTCATCTCCAATCAGATCTTTTTACTGAAGATCCAGGCAATGTAAAGGCATTTTATAAAGTTTATCCACTTCAGCTTATGATCAAAGCATCACAGGCATAAACAGTATTTTCTTCTGAAATGTAAAGATTAATATTTATACAGAATGACCTGCAGAGAATGGAAGGCTGCTATGAGGTCTCCACTCAGCCTTCTCTTCTCCAGGCTGAACAACCCCAACTTTCTCATCCTATCTTCATACGGGAGGTGCTTCAGTCCCTTGATCATCCTCGTGGCCCTCCTCTGGACTTGTTCCAACAGTTCCATGTCCTTTTTATGTTGAGACACCAGAATTGTACACAATACTACAAGTGAGGTCTCACAAGAGCAGAGTAGAGGGGCAGGATCACCTCCTTTGACCTGCTGGTCATGCTCCTTTTGATGAAGCCCGGGATACGGTTGGCTTTCTGGGCTGCAAGTGCACACTGCCAGCTCATGTTCATTTTTCCATTGACCAACACCTCCAAGTCCTTCTCTGCAGGGCTGCTCTCAGTCTC
>JAOEHY010003796.1:9412-23213 GCA_025447955.1 Psilopsiagon aurifrons | reverse complement strand
CTTATCTCAACCTGTGGGAGTTGCATTCTTTCGATTCTCCTTCCCATCCCTCCAGGAGCAGAGGGAAGAAAAAGCAGGAAGTGAGCGAACAAATTGCATGGCTGATTTACAGCCTAAACCACGACACTTGCCTAGAAACTTCCTTTTTAAGCAGATTCATCTCAGAAAAGCCATCTGTATGGTTTGAGCTGCGCTACAAGCTACCTGAGTGCCTGAGCACAGAGCCTAGCTCGCTTATGTAAAACTTCCTCTGTGCTTTAGGTCACTACTGGAAACAGGTCCCTGGAAAAGAAGCTGATGAGTGCTGCTGTAAAATCTCTGTAGACTGGAATGAGTTTCCTTTAATGAGCTGACTTATTTCAGGTGTGAAGGGCACCAATAACTCTCACCAGTTTAATGGGAGCTGTAAGCACTCAGCCCATAAAATACAGAAAATGGTGTATAGAGGTGGGTAAACACGCATCATCTCAGACAGACGATAGAAAGCTGCAGTGCACTTCTCTAATCTGACATCAAACCCTATGCACATATTTCCCAGCATAATTTCACATTTCCTTACTAGGAAATTAAAATTAGCTGTAGGGGGACTGATCCTGCAAGGCTTTTGCAGTGGAGGGAGGGAAAATGGACTGAGCTTTGGCAGGAAGTGAAGATCTGATTGGCTTTATTGCCACCCCAGGTGTTGTTTATTGCAAGGGACTTCAAAAAGGGTTTTTATTCCACACTCAGTTAAAGAAAAGCCCCAAATCAGCCATCTGCCCCCAAAGAATAAACCTACTTTCCAATACAAAGCCATGCACAGTGAGGGCTTTGCAGCAAAGCTTGCTCCGTAGCCCAGTTTGTGCTGCAGAGTGAATGGGAAGAGTTTTGCAAAGTGCCTTGCCAGTCTTCTGCCATTATCACAAGCAGACACTACTAATGGGAATGCACCTGCATCTAGGAATCTCCATCCTGTCTTCCTTCCTGAGGTGTCTGTGGAGACAGCATCCCCAGAATCTTGCTCTGTGCATGTATATCTGTAAGATGACAAAGACTGCAACAGCTTGTGCCTGTCTACTGCTCTTATGGCATCAATTTCTTCACTTTTCAGCTGGACACTGAGCCTCATTGTTTCTCCTGAGTTTTCCTTTGGTAAAACATGTGGGGTCACCTTGAAGACAAAACCTGACCAGGATTGTTTATCAAGCTTAAAGCTAGTCCGCTTTTAAAATGATTGCTCTTACAGTCAGCTTTGATTATTCTTAGTCATCTGTTAATCTAAATATAAGAAGTTATATAAACAAATTGCTCTCCCCCAGCCTCAAAAGTTGTTTTTTGAAAGGTATTTTTGCATTCAGTGAGGATACTCTGTTGATTGGTTTTTCACTCTGCCTCCTCTAGACTTCACAGATAACGATGGAGTTATATATAGTGACGAGTCGGGCGGCAGGGAGGAAGTATTTCCCAGGGATGCTATTACTGATGTGTGTTAGATAAGAGCTGCAGACACAGTCCTGACCCACCAGCATGAGTGGGACATGCAACAGCCTGAGAATATCATGTCAATGTGCATCTTTATCCATTTGCACCACTAAAGTCAAAGCTGTGTGGACATCCCTGGAACTGGAGAGGAGTCGTCATGTTCCATGCCACTTGGCAGCACTGTCCTGTGGGTAGGAGCACTGCAGGCAAGTCAATAGACCCAAATCGTTGCTAATTCTGCTGTTTTCTGTAGAACTGTGGGTGTATAAGTACTGAACAGCCAGTTAATTTCTATGAGCTTTTGGGGGCAGGGGAGCTCTTAAATGAATTTACAAAATACTCTAGTGTAGTGGGAATATCAACTTGGAAGGAAGCTCTATTTGATGAAGTCTGTATATTATAACACCTCCAGAGTGGACTAGGGAAAAAAGATTGGCAGGAGCTCAGGGTTATGTTCCTCTGGCTTCAGCAATGCTGGTCTGCTTGCTCTTCATGTTTGAGTCTGGAGTCCTGAGTGACACAAGGCATGAAAGAAATAGATGAAGATTTCAAAACCACTTGCTCACTTACCTGAGCTCTGGTTTACAGCAGTTCTTGCAGCAATCCCTGTAACTTGGCCTTGCTTCACCTTCTCAGTGTTAATTCAGGCTTGTTCTTCCAGGCCACAATGTGGTGCCAGGAGAATGGGGTAATGAAATTTCACTAAAGGCAAACAGGAAAGCAGAAGACGAAAGCTGGAGAGGAGTGGTTATACGAAGGTCAGACAGGTCATTTACATGGGTGCCATACGAGGCTGTGAAGAGACAGCTAAGCTCAAGCTAATAGGTCAATTCAAGCAGTACTTTCTATTTCAGCTGCCCAAAGTCATCCTGAGTCCAATCTGTGTGAACAGAACAGCTCAACCTCTTTTCTCTAGGTAAACCACAAGCAGAAATACTATTCCGTGGCTCAAGCATCAGATCTGGAGTCGAAACTTGAGTGCTTTACCTCTACTTGCAACAGCCCTCTGCCGTGCTCCAAGGGAGCCAGCCGCAGCCCCATTGTGGCTGGCCTGGTGTGGAACACCAGCCAGCAAACCCTGCACGCTGGGGCACCTCTGCAAGGCAGCACAGCAGCAGCAATCCCTGCAACTTCCCAGGTTGATCCCCTGCATTGCTGTGCCTCTCTAAGGGCATGGGGTTCCCACACGTGTTTTGTGTTTCCTTCTGAGGGGAGAGAGTGCATTTGACTCCTAATAAATTGGTCCTAGATATGGCAGAGGAGTCTCAGCCTTTTCATTTGTGTTTGACTGGGGCTGCTTCAGCTTCTGATGTGTTTTGGAACAGCAACAAAGCTTTAGAGGGAAGGAAAGATGTTTGTCCTTGGAAATGAAACAGCCCAAGTCTTTCCTCACAGCTCCAGGTGAGCACGGTCTGGAGGTGCTGGGACACCCCACAGCTCACTCTGGCTCTCTGATGGGAAGGGTCGCCTGTAGCAAGAGCCCTGGACATCAACATTTCCTCTCCTACCGCAGATTCTTGCTCCGACCCTGGCCTGTTTGCTTAATGACCGACTAGATGAGGCTAAAGGCATGTGCCTGTACTTGTTCCCTGCTGCTGAGCCCAGCTGGTGTGGGGTGGCCCATCTTTTCCAGGGAAGCATTCAGAACGTACTTCATGGACACATACAGGCTGCTGTTGGCAATGATGTCTGCACCGTGAGCTGTGCCTGGTGATTATCTGGGTCAGTGCTTGCAGGAGGGCCAAAAATGTGCCAGGACCATAGTAACAATTTACCAGTATGGAAAATGGAGTTCCTGTGCCAGGGAATGTCTCCTTTGGGATCTCCAGACAGAGGTATGTCTTTACGTCACCAGAGGTGAAACTGCAACGTGCACAAACATGTATATGCATAAGTTATATACAAAGGCATGCTTATGAGATTAAATATAGGAAAAAAATTGTGGGTGCTTGGATTTATAGAGTAAGTACTTGGGCCCCTAATGCTCAAAGAACTGCCAGTGGGAATTCAGTATCTCTGTGCATTTACATATCCAGGCCACAGTCCCTGTCCCAGAGGTTTTGTGGTTCCTCTAGGTACTTCTCTTCTAGCAGGAATGAAGGACCAGCATAAATGATGATGTGCATTTTCCTTTGATCCTTCCCCTGGTTGGCATTATCTTCATGTGATAAACTAGCTCCCCACTGCCAGTGACTTCCTCCCACTCTGCTTTTATGCCAGACCACACAGGGGAAGCTCTTACAGTTGTTTTGAACCTGCTGACAGGCTTCCATAACCCTCAGTGCCCCAGGAACAGACCTGAAGGCTGTAAATCTCATTTAAATTGCCACCTTGATGTGATCTCTTGAGGCCCTTTTAGGCTGGGGTTTGGATAAAGCCGTGCACTGCGCTCATTCATTTTCTTTACCCTGTTGCAGATTTTGCCAGCTTGCTGATGTGTAACTAGGTCAGCTTCATAAAGCATCATTTCTGTTCTAGGGCTTTGTCTTCAGCTGGGAAGACATAGCTGAGGAGGCTGGATAACAAATGGGTGAGACTGTACGGGTCTGGAAGTGAGTGTTAGTCTGTTGCTCTTATCTATTGCCTCATAGCTGTTTACAGAAGACATGTGAATTGAGGTAAACCATGTGGGGCAGTCCATTGGCAGTTACTCTTCCACCCTGGAATTAAGATGTCCCATACTGGGTTATTGTCCAGTGACCCATGTGTCTGCACTGTGAATGGCAGGTACCCAGAGAAATCTTCATATTGAAGCTCTTATTATTTCTGAGTTGAGATATGAGATGGGCTGCTGGGATGTGCTCAATTTGTTTAAAATGGGGTGAGAGGTCCAAGGCTGGCCATGAGGGCTGAAATCTCCATTAAAGGCAGCACAGTGGACTCTGCAGCAGGCAGTGGGGCATGGCTGGTAGTGGGGAAGAGTGGAAAGGTAAGAAAAGCAGTGAGAGCCTAATGGCAAATGTGATACGTGAGCAAATCTCCATTAGTCATGAAATAAGGAGTTTAGATGGAAGTCTTGACAGCTGTGGGGCTAGATTGGGCTGCAATGCAGACAACCTCCGCTATAAAGGTGACAAGAGGGCAGTGGAGTTGGGTGAAGGAGGGGAAGATGAAGACAAAGCAGGCAAAGAAGTGAGGTGCAAAGGCTGGTTAGGAGTGGGAGAAAGGGAGAACAATCAAATGATCGTCAACCCCGATTCACGCTTGTACAAGTATGATTTTACAGACTCCCAGGAGAGGGGAAGGGCTGCTCAGGCACAGCTTTCTCTGTCCCTTTCAGAAGCGAAGTCCTTTCTCACATTAGAAGGAAAAAGCTGTAAAGCAGCGCTTTGCAGAAGTGAACTGAGTTCCCATGTACAGATGGACTCAATCCTGCCCTCACCTAGGTCTTGTACCTCACTCGTATCTGGTTTTCAATCAAGTGGTCAAAGTGTAGCCCTTCAATGGCTTCAAAGAGATGGAAGATTAGAGGTCAGAACAATCTTATACATGACAAACGTACACCAAAGACTCAAATCTGATGTTTCCATTGTAGCTTTTCTCCTTACATGAAATCTACTAGCACAGTAATTTGCTTTAATGAACATGTAATCAGTTTCCAGTTGTCAAATTTGAAAGTGAAAAGCTCTTAATATCTCAATTAAATTAAAAAATAAGTTACTAATAAATTTCGGCAGCCATCTGTCAATGAAGCAAGATTATATAAGACAAGTATGGATTGCAGGACTATGGAAAAATAGAGGAAAAATCTACATGTACATCCCTACGCACAAATAGAAACAGATGTGAACATGTAGGCAACCGTCTTTTGGCATGTTTACCAATTAAACCATCTCTTTGTTAAATAAGTCTTAGACTATGATAAATTATTGTAAATTTAATGGTCTCCTAATTTTGTGAGAACAGCAAGCAGATCAGTAGATCAAAGGGTAATGCTGCACTGGGAGAGAACTGAGACTTCAGGATGCTCAATAAAAAGCATCCTTTGAAAAGTACCAAAGAAACTCAGCTAACTTGTTTTCTGTGCAGGGTACAGCCCAGCTCTTGGTGCTATTACTGTGCAGTGATATAGCAGTGTGAGGTCTGGTTTTACATCTGAAAAAGAGCTGCATGCTGCAAGGTCAGGCCATGGGGCACCTGCTGTGCCAGGAGAAGGCTTTATTATATAAATCAATTATATGGGGATATAAAAGCATTTGGGTGAAGAACAGAGACCTTTGTTAGAATCTGATTTCTTTTCAGAGGCTGACTATATCTATTTCCAGCAAGCTTATGAATACTGCCATAGTGAGGGGAAACCTGGCAGCAATGGAAAGCTGTAGGTCACTGCCCCAAAAGCTTCCTTCAGGAGGAAGGAGTTGTGTAAACAAGTGAGACCATCAAAGAGAGCTGGAAGAACTGAAACAGATGCTGTTTTCTCTGAGCTCACACAGCAAAGCTAAGAAGTCCCACCTACTGACACCAGTGCATGCCCTTCCCCAGGTTCCCCCTCCTTCAGGCATCTGCACACTCATGCTTCATCTCTCACGTCCAGGCACATGAAAGAAAAATGTTACTGGAAAGAATTTGTCTCCACTGTTGCTGACAAGCAATCTGCCTGTTGCTTATCTTCAACACACACTGCACTAGAGAGGGCCCTGCCAGGCTGTGTGCAGTTCTAAAGGTGTTGCAGCTCATCTGAAAATGTCTGACATGTCTGCATTCACTGGACCTCACATACAGCGTGGATTGATGTTTCCTTTAGACTTGAGGTCAAAAGATGTGTAAACATAGAAACTCTTTGTGAGATGTATCCTGGGCTGCATGGAAAGGAGCGTGACCAGCAGGTCAAAGGAGGTGATCCTGCCCCTCTACTCTGCTCTCATGAGACCTCACTTCGAGTATTGTTTGCAGTTCTGGTGTCCTCAACATAAAAAGGACATGGAACTGTTGGAACAAGTGCAGAGGAGGGCCACAAGGATGATGAGGGGACTGGAGCACCTCCTGTATGAAGATAGGATGAGACAGTTGGGGCTGTTGAGCCTGGAGAAGAGAAGGCTGCGTGGAGACCTCATAGCAGCCTTCCAGTATCTGAAGGGTGCCTATAGGGATGGTGGGGAGGGACTCTTCATTAGGGACTGTAGTGATAGGACAAGGGGTAACGGGTTCAAACTTAAAGTGAGGAAGTTTAGATTGGATATGAGGAAGAAATTCTTTACTGTTATGGTGTTGAGGCACTGGAATGGGTTGCCCAGGGAAGTTGTGAGTGCTCCATCACTGGCGGTGTTCAAGACCAGGTTGGACAGAGCCTTGGGTGGCATGGTTTAGTGTGAGGTGTCCCTGCCCATAGCAGGGGGGTTGGAACTGGTTGATCTTAAGGTTGTTTCCAACCCTAACGATTCTATGATTCTATGTTACAGATGAGCTTACTCTGTAGCTTCTCTGACCTCCTTAGTATCCCCAGCAAACAAGTCAATGTTTTCCAACATAACTGTGTTCTAGAACAAAGCTGCTCTGAGCTCTGAAGGGCAGCTCTCTTCTCAGGGAACTATTGGAAAAGAAAAGCTTCCTGTTGGTCCAGTGCTTCGTTTCTGCCCTGTGAGCAGCACTAGCATCTTCTCCACACATCAGTCCAGCTTTGAGATCCTAATGACTTTTATACTACAGATTTGTTAGCACTAAACATCATTGGTATTCCAGGCTCATTTTCCATTTTAGGTGGCAAAATAGGTAGTTAGGCTCTTGAGCACATATGTGGGAACTTGGAATAAAAGCCAGTTGGACACCGCCGTGTCCCAGTAGTAGACCACCTTCCAAGGACTCTTCTCCAAAGGATTTCTTTCTGAGAGCACTGTCTTATCTCCATCATCATCATCATTAGTTGTTTAAACCACCATACTGCTTTGAGGTCTGTACTAGGAACTGGATCTCCCTGTAACAGACGGAGTGTACCTGTGTATAACATATTTTGGCTCCTTTGTTTTTTACAATAATCTAAGTGCATCTTGCCATTTTCTCTGCAATGTAATAAAATAAAGCTCTTTATAGAGCTGGGCATGGAAACAAAATCAGGACATACACTGTGTTTGCTCCAGCAGCTGTGTGGCTCACACTGCAGAATAAATCTGTAAGCACTGGCACACAGAGCTACATGCGGCAGGTATGGAGGTATGCAGCCACACACAGGAAGAACAGTACGATATAACAGCAGTCCTAAAGCTTCCACTGGACTCTTTGTGTTTGTCTCCCTGGACATTCGTGAGTGATTGTCCTCACGCACTTCTCCTTTGTGTCTTTTTCTTATGCTTACTGCTGATGATAAATTGCCAACCAACATAGAGGAATAACTGGGCCAAAGTGTACTTGGGCTGGAATGAGCGAAGGAAAATGTGTGTTATACTTATTGACATTTTATAGCTGCTGCAAAGGCACAAACTTTGGTGTGCAGTCTTTTCAGGAGTTCAAACTCTAGTAATAACGGGAAAGTGAGTGGTATTGCCCATGTGTATGTGTTCTTTAAGGGGGAGGATGTAAGGTCATCAGTGCCATCCAGCTTGGCATTTTTGGAAAAGGACACCCTCTGTCACACAAAATCCCTTGTGCCTTATGTACTCTCTCTGTTCTGCTGACGTCAGCAGCTCAGATGAGTACCAAAGGTTAGCTACTGACTCACTGGAACCAAAGCATCCAAACAGTGACTTACTTGAAGGTATTTGCCAGGAATGGTGATTCACTGACCCGTATTTGAGGTTTTGTTCATATGTATTTGAGAGTAATTTGATTACCCTTGTATTTTCCCAGAAAGGTTTTCTCTTTTCACACTCCCTTATTTTCCAGGAGCAGGAGCAGCAGAGCAGCCATACAGTGCTGGATGCTCATCTTGGTGATCTCCAAAGTACTGTGAGCAGGGTATGCCAAGAGTCTTCTTTATAAACATCCAATCAGTGCCCTCTGTGTGCAAAAGTCTCTAGGCCCTTTATCCTGAAAGGTAGACTACTTCTTTAAATGCATAAATATATAAAACCTCCCTGTGCAAACTTAGGCTTTTTGGTTGTCTGATAAAACTGCCCAGACGCTCCCTTGGAGTGAATCTTCTTTTCCCTGCTCTTGCCCCATAGACCTTCACTCACCAAGTCAGTCATCCTGTCTGCTGCCAAAGGTTGAAACTCCATCCCCTACTTGTCACTTTGGCAGCAGTCTCATTGCACCGAGTCCTTCCTGACATAATTTTCAGCTAGGAGGGATTCAGCCGTATCCAAGATGAGAGCTGCCTGCAGGAACTGGGGACAGAAAGCAATGAGCAGAGCTGAATCCCCTCTGCTGCTTTGTGTTAGACTTAAAAAGCTGGTTTGATGTTGCCAGTAGCCTTGCTCAAATACTGTGCTTTTTTCATATTTTCTGAAGCCTTGAATTCAATTACTGATGCTTACCTTTAAAATGACCTCCAGTGTGAGACTTCAGCATGTATCAGAGTCCACACACAGTGAATAAGCACAGGTTGGTAACTCACAAGCGACTTGGTCATTTACTGAAGAAGCAGAAACCACTGGGGCTTCCTGATTAGCACAGTTTGAAACAGCTTAGCAAAGGGCAGAATCCTACCTTTTGGTTTGCTCAGGCTCATATGTGATCAGTTACAGGGTGTGACAACTTTTTTTGTAAGGTCTTTGTTTAAGGTTTTTTCATTTTGTATCTGTCTGTTACCCAGCACACTGTGTTGTTTTCTGTCACCAGAGAGCTGCTAGTGATAACATCATCATAATTCAGAACAGCCTCTGCATTTTCTGACTTGGTATTTCTTCTGCAGATTAAATATCTAATCATACTGAAAATGAATAAAGACATAGTCTGCATGGTGCAGAGGTACAGGCTGGGCTATCAGTCTGGGATGGAAGAAGAGAGTTACGAGCTACTCTTTCGGTCATCTGATTTGCAATCCCAGTGAGCACAACTGGGAACTGCAGTAAATTCAAACATTCAGAGTAGAGCTGTAGGCTTTTGTGTGTATATTGTCAAACACTGCCTGACAGGACAGAATGTTTGCCTGGCTTCATTGGGAGAATGAGTATCCTGACTGTCTCTTTTCTTTTTTAACTCAGGCAGAGAAATGTAAATAGCCCAGGCTGTATACGCCATGCATCTGCAGCTGCAGAGCAAATGAGCTGTAACAAGAGGGGAGAGAAAGGTGGTTTCTTCCAGCAGCAGACTGCAAGATGTAGATGATACATTTTGTATCCAACAGAGTTGGGGATTGTCCACAGGCATGTTGAGCAGGATTCATTTGAGCAATATCTCTGGTATGGGCAAAAGGAGAGAACTACCTTCCCTTAGAGTCAACCAAGAGAAACAGTGGTTCCTATACAGGATCCCTAAAATAGGCACCTGCATTGACTAGAAAAGGAATTATAGGCAACCAACACAACTGTAGCTACCTTTATAATTATATCATATATTTAATTTGTGAGTTTATAGCTGCTCAGTGTCCCAAAATCCCCAACTTCAGGTGGTTGCTGAGTATTGCAGGTCAAAGAGAGTAGAAACTGAAAGGAGAGAAAAGCTCAGCTGGTGGTTAGGGGTAGATTTATTTACAGTGAAGAGATGAAAGCACAGAAAGAGGGTAAGTGTAAATGGTAATGGAAAAGCTTAAATGAAAATATGCCAGTTGTATGTGTATCACATATAAAAAGGGATGTTAGCTCACTCTTGAGTCTGAATTTGGAATGAGCTGACCAGTTCACTGTGTCATAAGTTCAAAATGTTGCTTGGGAGGGACCTCCAAAGGTTATCATTTGGATCTGCCATGCCCCTCACATCGCTGTGGGCACTCTGAATTGATAGGATGCATAACTTTATCTATAATAGGAACTGAAGCCCAGTAATGACTGCAAATCATTTCGACGTTTTCCTGCTGTTGATATAAATGGAATTTTGGTGCCTAAACATCTTTCAGATGGTTTTGTCAAGGATCACATGTGAAGTCTGTGGAAGAGCAGGAAATTGAACAAAGTATGCCGAGTCTCAGGCTGTGTGCGACAAAAGAGCTCTGCAATGCAGGAACATCGACAGTACCAGAGCATGGAGGAGCACAGAGGAAGGGCTTTATTTTTCCCTGCCTTCCCAGTTCGCCCAGAAGTAAGTTCACCCTTCAAGGAAGGCAGTGGGATCTGCTACAATTGAGCATCGCATTGGTTTGTCTTAAAGGACATGAAGTACGCAGCTCAACAGCAGAGGAGGTAAGCTTGTGGGATGAAGTCAGGGTGGCTTTCCAAGATCTGTGCTGGCCAGCTGGTTTGTCAATATGGATCCTACTTTAAACTTGCCTTGGTCACACTTGCCTTGCAGCCCAAGAAGTGATGTCCTGATGTGGAAAGTATGTCTTTATTCCTGTGTCTGTATTCCTGTTACTGTTCTGGCTGTGTTCTTTGAGTTTTCTCCATTCACTGGATGAGACTGAATGGGTCTATTCAGGCTAACAACAGGGGTTACCTGGACTATTTGAAGTCTGTGGCACTGAGCAAACTAGCTTTGTAGACAGGGTAAATATGTGCTTCCCATGCAAAACACTAGCCCTTACGGCCAGAAATTAAAAAGCAGCAGTTTTGCCTCTGTTTTTCTCCTCCATCCTCATCAAAGCAGCTAGGAACACTTGTTATCACTTGTTTGTGAATTGCACTTGTAAAAAGTGATTTAGCTCCACATTCTTGGAATGAATGTGGTTAAAAATTAACCTAGATGGTTTCCATTTAGGAAACTGTCAATTTGTCTTAAACAAGCTTTAAACCATTGAAATCTCCCAATGTTATTGGCCACTGAGAAACCACAGAACTGTCCTGGATATTATTACTTAAAAGGGAATTGGTTGGTTTGCATGAACATTTACTCAACTGTTGAGGTCCTTGTCAGCCTGTGGCAGCTTCAGTCAAATACAATCTACAGCAGATTGAAACATCAAAGCATCCAACAGGTATGTGCCTGACAGGAGCAATTTTGGAGATGTGAATTGATGTTCATTTGGACTCCTTGACCTCAGTGAACTGACACTGAGTAAAAGAGCATGATGATACAGATGCCGACACCTTTGCTTCCCGGAGGCTGGAGCAGCAACCAAGCACCATGAGGTGCTGGAGAAAGGGCTTTCTGATGCTTTTAGGAATGACTGAGGAGGGATTTTCCTTATAAGATACTTAAATCTGTGCCGTGATCAGCCAGACCTGCTACTGATGCTTTAACTCTGCAGCTGCTGCCGTGATGGCACAACTCCCACTGCAGCACTACAGTGATTCCTGCCTCTTTCTTACAGGAGATAAGACCTGAACTTTCTTCCCTTCATCAGGCAAATAGACTCATAGGCTTTCTGTGAAGGGATGCATCATTTTAAACAACAATAGGGAAATCACAGCAGTCCTTACATCTCTCAGTGAGACACCAGCTGTAACATTTAACACTTTAAATGTACAAGTGCAACTCTTTGTGTGTTGTACAGCTTCATAATGTAAACCCTTCTAGTCAAAATCCTTGCAATAACACTTTCTGCTAGCCTGCCCTGGCTTTCCTCTTTCTCCTCTCTGAATGTCATGCTTAAAAGCTGGGAGAGCTGCTAGAGGGCAGGGGAAAAAAAAGCAGTGCTTTTCTGATGTTTGGAATGCTATGGTGATTTATGCATAGGGTTATCTACTGGAGCTGCAGGGAGTAGCAATTACAAATCTCAGGTCATCAGATTAGTTCTCAAGGGGTCAAAATCTCCCTTTAGAATTGATGACAGCTTCAGCTACCAAACGCTGCCTTTCATGGAGCATCCACAGCTGCTTCAGGAGACCAAAGGTTTTCCTGCAAATGGGGTAATTTATTTTATCTGCTGCAGAGCAAAACCACAGAAAACAGCAACTCTTGCCCCATGGAGGGCCCATGCTTGAAGGGGAAGGAGGAGCTGCAGTGCTGCAGAGCCAAGGGGGCTGGACCCAGCACACTGCTGGCCCTCCCCTACACAGCACCGGTGTCTGGGCTAGCAGAAGGGGTGGTTGGACGAGTGCAGCGCGCTCCAGTCTCTCCTCTGTGTGCTCTACACTGGGCCACTTCCAGCTGGCCCATCTTCAAGGAGTCAAAGGCCTGTGCTGCTTCCCATAGGGCGTAATGCAGTGTGTTATATCCAGATGTGTTCAGAGCTTGTGGGCTTCTGCAGCAAGGACCGGTCCTGTGTGCAGAGAGGCAAGACCCATCTGCCATGCCTTTTGCTGTTTGGGAAGTAAGATAACGAATCCATGTATATGTGGCACTATGTGTAACTGATTTAAAGGGCAGTGGGAAGACGACAGAGGTTATTATTTATACTTGTGAAATTAACTGAGTTTATCCAGGCAGGAATGATGCTGAGTGCAATCATGGCCAATATTTTCCCTGAACCTGCACTGAAGTTTTGTAACAACTGCTATTGAGTTTAATTCTCTTCTGAGAGCCGTTCAAACAGAGGGCTGGCTATAAACATGTGTCACTGTGGCCCAATGCTGCTCCCATCGCTGATCATGCAGACATCAATGCAAAACAGCACGATGCTTTTAAAACAAGGAAATGGAACATTTAGTTTGAAATAACCAGTTTAAAAACCCCAAAAACATCAGTTCATAATCACTCACTATTTAGTAGGCAATTAAAGAAAAAGATTGTTCATTAGATAATCTCATTAAAACAAAGCAAAGGAAATCAAGCAATTTACTGACACCAATACAGGCAATTAGTTTGCTCATTTCTATTGATTTGTCTCATTTTATATATCTGCAATTATGCTTACTGCCCCTTTGCATGAAGTCTGTAAATTACATTTTGAACAGTGCAAGAACTATCAGAGAGGCTCTAGCACACAAAAGTCTCATGAAACAATCTGACCTTGCCTCAGGCAGAGTAACTCATGATGTCCTCCTTAATGAAGTCAGGATATGTTTTGTAATGCATATGGCATTTCCATGGGCCAAGGAACATGAAAAGTTGGCTCTAACTCTTACTGGTTTTGGAATAAAAGAAGTTATTTTCTTTACTAAGCAGGTATTGAAACTGTTAAAGCCACAACGTGTGGGCCTATGGCCATTATGGAAGTTTCCAGCTGCTACAATTATCCTATCTGATGCTAACTAAATCTGCTTCATAAGTTTATCAATAGGAAAAGCTCATGTGGAGCCCTTATGGTTTTTCTCTGTCTGTCTTGTACCCTGCATTCTCTCTCAGACACTGTCTCAGGTAGCTCAGAGAAGTGCCTCCAGCCAAAGAAATGCCTATTCTATTTAAGAATTACACTTAACACTGTGGTGACAATAGCAGATGATACATTTTACATCTGCTTTAAACTCTCATAGTACTTTGCATGCACAGT
>JAOEHY010003794.1:0-24413 GCA_025447955.1 Psilopsiagon aurifrons | reverse complement strand
CGCCGCGGGGCCTGGCCGCGGCAGCAGCGCTCGCGGGGGCGCCCGGCGGCAGTGCTGGAGCCTTGGCGAGTGCGCCCTTTGCGCTTGCCCATCGTCTTTCCCCTGATGCGCGGGTGGGCGGAACGCGTGCTTTGTTCATGGCCGCAGCTGGGCTGCTTGTCCTTGTCCTCAGCTAATGTCTTCTGCTACCTGCCATCGTCTGTGCGCCGGTGACACGAAAAGAAAGTAAAAAAGGCTGTTAAGAGCCCCTATGTCAGCCCTACCAAATGCAGGAGTATGACAACAGCTCCATCGGTGTGACTTGCTGTAGCAAATGCTTTCCTACACTAGCTGTTTACTAGCTCACTTTTCACTAAATCACTGATGCAGAAAAACGGAAGCTCTCTGCGAACAGCATTCGAAATTATGGGAATCACTAAGAGAACGAGAAGGGGCTGTTTAAAACATTTTTAAGTGGGCTTCCAGGGGAGGAAAGGATCAGCTCTGAAGGAAGGAACGCGAAACTGAAGAACATGTATTGCATTTTCCAGTCTGTTTTTCAGAGTAGTAAAACTCCAAGCCTCAGGGCAGGATGTGTGTATAAGAACAGGAGAAAAAACAGCTCTTAAGGTAGCGGAGCACAGCCTGTACGCAGCGCAGGCACGGCCTAGGATTACATGCCGTTGCCGGAAGCAGTCGGCTGGCAGGGCTGGAGAACCAGCAACGGGAGGCGTTTGCCATCTAGTGGCTTTGTGAGATCAGCTTTGCGGGGAGCGCCTTCTCAGTGTCGCAGGCTGGTGTACAGTCCTGGTTTCTCAGCCTTGTTTTTTCTGCAAGGCCTGTAACGAGGGTGAAGAAAGGTCAGAGTGGCGGGGTTGTTTGGGTAAAGCGAGTCAACTCTAATTTGATTCTGTTCTGTCTGGGCTGGCCTCTGGAATATCAGGAGTGAACTGCTATAGAGGGCTTCCTGCAACACACCTATCCACCTGCACCTCAGAGTTCAGCAACTATAGGAGCCTGGATGGGGAAGCGAGCTTATGAGAGGGTGCTTGAGTTTGATCTGCTCAACTTAAAGTGAAGGGATGTCAAAGCCACAATGGAGTTCTATGTGTTACATACTGGTTGAATTAAGAGGAGGGCAGCAAATGTTAGCCATCAGAGCTGTATCCAGGTGTGCTGTTTAAACAGGGGCATGGTGAAGATGTGTTGTGCATGTCTACAAGACCATATAACATAAGATCTGTGTCACGGTTGCAGCTGTTGCCTCTTGTGGCACAGCACAAAATTGGCCATGGGTCTGTTGAGGGCAGGGAAAGAAAGGAAGAAACTTCACAAGGTTTTATTTGAGGGCACCATCAGTGTACAGAGAAAAGCACTACAAGTACAGCTGCTGTGAGGGTTTGCACCTGCCTTCTGGAGTGCACGGAAAGCAATCTTTATACAATGGGGTGAAATTACATGCCTTCATTGGGCCTGTTACTGGTTGGTTTTACTCCTTTACACATTTCAGCCAAAGTCACCGCCCTAAGCACCAATATTCTCTTCCCTTCAGAGCACATTGCTACCAAAAGAAGGTATGGTCATCTTAGTTTCCATTTTCTCCATTGTAAGCCTTACACATGGCAGCTTTTTCAAACTGCTGCTAACTGGTCTATCAAGAAAAAGCAGTGGGCTGTTTGAATGAAGAGGCTTCTGCCTTCCTCTGACCCTTTGCTGTTTATTGTTAGGAACATAGCAGTAACTCAGAGTTTATGATAAAGAAAAAGCAGTTACTTCATCCAGCATATAATGCAAAGGTGGAAGATAAAAGAAAGCAGAGGTTTCTTTCTGAGTCTGATGTGGTCCTGAGTTGCAGGAGATGACAAGGTATCAGTCAGTGAGAAGTAAAGACACCATGGAATCCATAAGGCATTGGCACCGCAACTTCTGCTCGTCCCAATTCTCTGAAGGTTTCTGCATCCAAGACAAGCAGGAAAGCACTACGGTTCTGCAGGGTGAAAAGAAAGCCAGAATGAATGCACAGGCTGAACTTCATTCCACTGTCCAACCCACTACATCTGTTGCACACAAAGGAGCTCAAATGTACAACCAGGCCATGCAGAGACTTGGCCAGGAGCACTGACTCAAGAAACACTGACATGCCAAGGTATTCTCCTACTTGAAGTTGCAGAGTCACACACTTTGGGCAGCATGGAACTATCTGCCAGAGAGATTCAAATTCAGTTTTGTGGTATAGAAAGTAAACCTAATACTATGTGACTTTGATGAACCAGTAGCAGTAAAATTACCTTAGCCGGGGAGACCACAACAGACAAGATGACTCCACTGTCTTCTGCCATGGCATTAGGCACTGGCACAAACACAGGCTCTGATGGGTAGGATCCATCCTCCTGCCAAATCTAGCAAGCACAGTAACATACGGATTTATTTCGTATCATTAGTACTTGTCTACTACAGTTAGCAGAGTTGCAAGTTGGAGTGCTCCCCACAAAGATGCCCAGGCACACTCAGTGCTCCAGGAAGCCTGCAGTTCAACCTTTTAATTCATTCTTTTGATTCTACAGTGTGATGATGCCATTGTTGTGACAGCATGCCTGTTGTGCCAGGCATCATGCAAACAGGCAGTGAAAAGGGTTTCTGTAACTCATTTAATCCAACAGTTTGCACAGATACAAGCTACAAGCTCAGAAAGCACCACCATCCTAGCTGGCAAAACCATCTTCACACCACCCTAGTGCAGACCATGTTGTTTCCAGGTCAGTTCAGTGGAACGACTCCCATTGCTAAAAAAAAAAGATAATCTTGCTTTGCCTCACCTTGAAATTCTTGGTCTCCACATCAACCTTGATCAAGGAATCTCCAACCAAATGCCCAAAACCACATCCATAGAAGTAACGGTACCTCCTACCATTGTACTTAGAGTAGTTGATCCGGGGAAACTCCAAGCCCCCAACTTTTTCAAAGCCCTCAGGGTGGAGATTTTCATGTGTGCACCAGACCTAGAAGTATGCATTACACAACTGTCAGTTTAGCTTTCACTGGGCAGAAGACCTGACTGATCCCACCTACCCACTGCACAACCACTGTGGAGCAGGAATGTTTAAAGATGAGCCTGACATTGAACTTAGGCAGGTAGATGCAACAATTCAATCTCTCTCTTAGCTATTTTACCCAAAGAACCAACTCATCATCACAGATATTGGAAACTTCAAGAAATCAATCTGATGTGAAAAACAGAAGCAAGTCTGCATACTCCTGCACTGCTAGCTGTACTCATTTTGGCTAGGGTAGAGTTAATTTTCTTCATCATAGCTAACATGGGCTATGTTTTGGATTTGTGCTGAAAACAGTGTTGATAATTCATGGATGTTTTCATTACTGCTGAGCAGTGCTTATACAGTGTCAAGCCCTTTTCTGCTTCTCACACCATCCCAGCATTGAGTAGGCTGGAGGTGCACAAGAAACTGGGAGGGGTCACAGCTGTGACAAGTAATCCCAACTGGCCAAAATACCATTTGACATCATGCTCAGTGTATAAAGCTGGAGAAAGGAGAAAGAAGAAGGACCATTCTGAGAGAGGTAATTTTGCCTTCACAAGTAACTATTACATGAGCCCTGCTTTTCTGGAGATGGCTTAACAACTGCCGAACTATAGGAAGTAGTTAATTAATTCCTTGGTTTGCTTTGATTGCATGTATGGCTTTTGCTTTATCTATTAAACTGTCTTTATCTTATCGCACAAGTTTTTTCACTTTTACTCTTCTGATTCTCTTCCCCATCCCACTGGGGAAGGAGTGAGCAAGCAGCTGAGTAGTGTTTGGTTGCTAGCTGCGGTTAAACCACAACACTAACTCAAAAAATCCCACATCCAACACTCAACAGTCTGATGTACAAAGTACACACAGAGATGACTCTGCTCGTAGTGGAAAACACATGTTCTATACCACTGCATGCCACTCTGTAGGGCTGTTCAGAGCTGGAAGCAAAGAGCAGTTCTGTACCCAGGTGAAAGCATGGACTGTTTTGTCAATGAAGTTTGGCTAACTATCATAAAGGCTCATGATACTCTTGGGCATTTTTGCAAAGTCACAATCTGTCTTTGCTCTCTTGTTTAGAGCAATTTGGTAGCCTTGGCACTAAAACACTAAGTCCCATCTTAGTAATGACCAAACCTTGCTTGCTTGGTGGACAAGATCTGGGAAGATAATAGTACAGATTGATAACTGTTGCAGGCAACCTCTCCACTGCCATAAATGCAATTATGTAAGTCTTTAATACGTACCTTGCCATCTGCATCTTTCACAGCCCTTGCTAATGTATAAGACAGTGGGTTCAGATTCTTCCCGACAGGTGTGTCTGAATTCACATTCAGTGGGAGAACAAAGCGACGAGGGAAAGCTCGGGATATTGAGTCGTAAATCTATTACAGAGACAGAAACAGTGATGGAAATAGGAGAGCAACATTGCAGGCTAAGTGCCTTTTTTTGAGAACAATTCTGAAGTTTTAGACATTCCTCCCACCCCTGAAAACTTCTTCTTCTTTCTATTATGTGTTTTACCAAGTTTTGATTAGGGCTTTTTTTGTTCCTGTACTTTACAGTAGAAAACAAAAAGAAAATCAATTAAATGGTTCAGTGTTGCTTTCACAGTAATGAATGCTGAGTTGTGTATGCAAATCACTCAGCCTCCAAATCCAGCATAGGAACATGTGCTGCACTATATTTTATTCAGTTGAAGCAGAGTTACAGCTTGTCCGCATATGCTCCACTCTGTGTGACTTTAGTCCTTCTTGACCAACCAAGATCATAAGCTTATAGGGGGAGCAAATTAGCAGTCCCAGAGTAGGAGACATTCTGTGGGTTGCATGCGAGGAATAATTCCACTCTTCAAGCCAAGTTTAGAACCCATAATACTTTCAAATATTAAGCCTTCTAAATAAAATAGGTGACAAGGCCCCTGTTTTGGTGGTTTTCTGTTACTTCAATCTCTAACTTGCCAGTTCAATGTAAAACTTCACTTTAATCGTATGTGTTAATCTTGAAACCCTATTTTCAAACCTTTTATGTTTTGTGTAACCACAGTAAACTGGTTGAGGAACTCTACCTCTACCAAACAAAGTATGGTTAGTCAGCAAGCAAAAGCACTAAGCACTAGTCGGGAAAACCAGACAAATCATGCTCAGGCATGCCCAGAGTCTGTGAGTGCAGTGTCAGTTTAAGATTCCGTTCTGAAATGACTTGCACTGATGTGTGTGTATGTGTCTTGAGTGCAATTTAATGGTTATGCTGTTTGTCAGTTAAAGAATGTGGGTGTTGGAAACACATGTCTCATAAGGACATAAGGACACTTTCAGACAGATCAAATTATAGCTTTTGTGCTCAGAGAAGGCTGAACAAGAGCTGGAATCAGTCTGTAAAACAAATAGCCATATAAAACTATACTTGAATTAATGTTCACCACAGCAAAGAAAAGCAGAACAAAATGACCCTATGGGGACACAATTGTACTTTTCAGATCAGAACTGACTTGCTTCTAAACAGGTCAGAACATAGACAGAGGAAGTTCAGATTTGTCTGAACATGTTGCACAAATGCCTGCTCTTCACCCACAGTATGATGAGCTTCCAATAAACACACCTGCAGTACAAGAAACTGAAAGCACCCCCACTTTTCCACTGTCTGACCTATGCAAAATAATGACTCTTACATGGCATTAAATAGTGGTTTTTGGCAAGAGTTGGACGAAACAAGTAATTTAGGATTATATGCTCTTGTGAGGTGAATGTGAGGAACAAAGTAAGGGTTCCTGTGATGACTGTGTTTCTGCGAACTACATAATAAAGGCAAGTTTTCTGAAGCAATGCCTTTAAACAGGGTTTGTCTTTTGTTTGCATGAAAAGTCATGCATAAACTTATTTTGTATACTTTCTTGGGGGAAACATTTTATTACAAATGGATATGGAAAAAGAGTTATGATTAAAAATGAGTTTTTAAAAAAGAAGTACATTCTGCTAGGCTGATGGAGTTCTGTCATATGCCAGTTTTAAACATTTCAAGAAAATGCTCCATGGAGATCATCTTCTAAGAGACTTAAAAGGAAAGAAAAATACCAACAGACCAATAGAGCATTATTTTAGTTTTCCTTATAGTTTCCTTTCCCAGTTAATCCTGTGGTCTCCCAAACATAGTCTTCTCTATTCTACTAACTTGTCCCTTGCTCCAGAAAAGTAACTAAACCAGCATGGTGCCCCATCAGATCTTATACAACACAAAAGCTGAGATCTTACTTGATCTAGACCTTCTCCACTCCTCCGCAGATTCTGAAGTTTGTAAGTACTCAGAGTTGTTCCATCATCTTGGCAGCACAGATCAAGGACCACACAGCCATGATCTTCAAAGGCATTGATTTGATGGAAAGAAACAAAGGGCTTACTGTACCACTGCCCTGGCAGCACCTACAGTGACCATAAGTGAAGTTAAATTTCCTCTTGAAAGATCCTAGCACCTCAAAGAGTTTTCTTTTTTCTCTCCCATTTCATTCCCTACTAATTCCTTGGTGTTTGACTTGTGTCTGTGTTACTAAAGAATGGCTACTTTAAGCCAGTAAGTAGGCAAAACCAAATGAAGAAAAGCAAAAATGTAAAGTAGCCCAGGATAGGCCCCTTGCTTTCATGACTCCATCCCTATAGCACCATTCCCATGACTGGCTTTTTTATACTCTGTAGTACTTGTGAACTGCATTTCAGTCCTTGAGCTGGAATCCCAGGAACACCAGATTGCTTATTTCTGCCTGGTCTTTTAGGGTTGGCAAAGAAGTGAATCAATAGAGAGGAAAATGCATGAGGTAATCCCACTTCTAATAAAACTACACATACTCTTATAAAGCCTACATTACAGTTACTTCTGGATTGATTCATACAACTATCTGTGACTGCTACCCAGCACTATTCTGTTGGGATCTAACATTCCAGCTACAGCTGCATAGCTGCTGCAGAGGACAAAGATCCATGTACCTCCCCAGTGTACTTATTCACCACGTGGAAGCAAGTATTGTACTGAGGCTCCCAGCTTATCCCTTCAGAAATGGCTTTCCCATGCAGCTTGGAAGTGATAATCTTCAACAGATTCAGCTTGATGGGCTGCTCAATGAAAATGATGTAGTTTTCACTCATTCCTGAAAAGAGAAGGAAGGAGATATCATCTGAGCACTAGGAAATGTAGGGGCAGAGGGCAGAACAGCCCTATCTGCCTTACAGTAGGCTAAATCTGGAAAGTTTGAGATAGAAAGTATTCTTACCAAAGCTGTGATAGTAGGAGGGTTTCATGTTATCCATTGGAGCAATGGAGCACAGTACTTTTGCTCCTTCTAACGTGTCACTGCAGTTTGACTTCTGTGGAGGGACCATAATGATGTTATACCTAGACCCTGGAAAGGAGAAAGGGTCTTCAGCACCACTGAGATGAGAGACTGTCCACATTCATGAAACCAAAGTCAGGCTCTGTTCCTTTGTTTCCCTAGGATACTAGGACCCACAGTCATAGCTAAACTGAGCAGAAAACAAAAAGACAGTTGTTAAGTCAATAAAACAATCTATGGAGGATTACCTAGCAAATAAAAAAAGCAGCATGAAAGGAAGTAGAAGGATCTTCTAAGTCTGATAGACTGCCATCTAACTTTATTGTCTGCAATGCATTACTTATGTTAATTTAGATGATCCTATAAGAACAGGATCGGAGGAAAACCAAGTTTATAGCTTGTGCATCAAAGGAAATGAGTAGTTGAGCCTTGGTGATTACTTACTTAATAAATTTGACCACACGGGCAGGAAAGAATGGCATATTTGGAATATTAATCTATAGTTTGGTCTCCAGCTGAAAGCAGCATGTGCTGCAAAGACAGATATTGCTAAAGCCAAAAGGAAATGAAAACAGCACGAATGAAAAATGATCAAAACTGGGCAGCTCTTCAGTGAACTGTAACTAGCCTGAGGTATCATAATGAAGAGCAGTGGCTGGCTGCACAGGCCTCAGGCATGTGAAAAAAGAAAAGGCTTTCAGGTAACTAATAGTGAATGCTAGCTCTGGGCAGTTGGGAACCTGTTGAGAATACACAGGCCAAAGTTAGAAGCAAACTAATTGCTGACAGAAGCCATTTTTAGGGGACTGCCTGACATTCTGAAATAAGAACTAATCTGGTTCGCCATCATTTTGGCACAAAAAGAAACAGCATCTTCAGGGTCTCTTTAGACACTGAAGTTTCTTCAAGAACTGCTCTTTGAAGCAGCAGCAAGAAGCAGCCTGTACACCCTGTCCGTAAGCCACACCTGCTCATGCCCAGTCTTACCATGTTTCCCGTACGAGTTTCCCATATTGTATGTTGTGCCATCAGACTCATAATGAGGATGAGCGGTGGCTCCATTCACTGCAACAAATTTGCTCCAGTCTACCTGCAAATGCCAAAGAATGTCAGTCAGTATAGAAGCTTCCTGTTGCTGTGTAGCAAGCCACAACCTTTCTAAATGTTAGTTTCATGAATGTCTGAGGAAAACCAGCTTGATGATTATGGCTCTAGTGTGGGATCTGGTCTTAACCCTTCATTTTACCTGGAATCTTCCTAAAATCCTTGAAAATTAACGATGTTTCTCTCTGTGTTAAGTCCTACCAGTAAAACGTGACTAATAGCACTAGCCATTTCTCTGGGAGACATGAAGGTTACTAATGGCAAAAAGAGTTGACACAGTGGGAATGTTGCCCTTATGAGCATTGCAGCTAGGACCCCATGTGATAACCACAGGGACATACATGAAGAGACAGTCACTGCCCCAAAAAATCACCAAGTTTTTGAAAATACCTATAGGTAATAGACAGAGTTTACTCTTCTCACAGAAAAATCAGTTTAGCTTTGATGTGTACAGCTAGAAGAAAAGTTAGAACAAAGGTACAGTTGAGTACTGTTAACATGTATTCCTAGTTCCTGGGTTAGGGTATCATTTTGGCTCAGACAATGCAGGGGCTGTGTTGGGAAGAAAGACTGAAGGAAAAGGTTGGAGGAAGATCCATCAATGCATCTAAGAAGCAGCTTAAAAGGGATTTTATTTTAATGAGAAGATGGCTCAGAGCTGAACATTCAAACTAGAAGTAATCACACATCTTTTCATCACTGCATTATGGTTTACAAAACAGATAAAACGGCAGATTGTCAAACTAAGTATAGAGCATGCTATACTTCATGAATAGAGTTTCTTTATGACTCATAATTGATCCTGTATCAAGGGAAAGACCCTTGGAATGCCTCCCTCGAGATCCGAAGGTGCCCTAAGCCTGGCATTTTATGGTATTAAACAGCCTGTCATAACATAGAGGCACAGTAGTTACAACTGATTTAGGAATGACAGAATCCTTCCTCAGACCTTCTCACATTCCTCTAGCCCACCTAAAATCCAAATTCACTATAAGGGTGCAGGCAGGGAGACATATATCTTATGATTTCATTGCACAACTCATTCTCCCCTCAAATACAGCCACCTTCCTGTGAGATGATGCACAGAACATATGAGAACACTTCTACTCTGACTTTTCAATTCACTTGCTAACATGGGAGAAAATAAAGTGGCAAAAATGAACTCTGACTTGACTTTACATTGACTTCACCACCTATTCATAACAATGGGCTTAGTCCAGACTCTGAAGGGTAGTTTTGCAGTGTTTAAAACTGGGAGTGTAAGAAGGAGGTAAAGGAAATAGATAGGAAGAATGAAGAGACAGGGCAGGAATACCAAGCTGAGATCAGTGATGTGAACTTCTTCCTGTACGCACTTTTATCCTTCACACATTGGTAGATACAGGCAAGTCCAGACAAGTAGCAATTGCACTGTAAGAATGCCAGCTGTACTCAAACAGAAATTAGTCTACATCTGTCTCTCCCTTGCATGCTACAGTGGGCAGTAACTGAATCTTCACTCATGAAAGTTGCCTTATTGCTAAGGGATTTTTCAGGGACTCAATCACACCACAAAGACAGGTTTATTGCTATAGCCCAGAGCTGCACTGGCAATTTCTTTTGGAATCCGGCTTCCACCTTGCTGCTCCTAGAAACAGCAAGGAATACCCCCCGTATCATAACCTAATCCCCTTATCCCACCTGTTCACACCTTTTCCTTTGTTTCAAGCGTTTCCGGGTCCACTTTGTACATGAAGATGTTCTCACTGCTGGCATAATAGTCTCCTTTATACACAACATAGTTCACACTGGCATTGTCACTTGGCTCTGAAACAGGAAAAATCCTGTATTTGTATATAGCTCTGTTTAAGCATGCATCATGTTACAGCAAATAAGACATGTTTAAACAAATAAACCCATTTGCAATGAACTAATCCTGCTGACTGATACCTCAGTAATCTACAAAAGCACTCAGGAAACTGGCTGCACAAGTCAGTTCAGAAGAAAAGGACAAGGACTGGTTCTGGAGGAAGTCACTGCAGCAAAGCCAAGGTAATCTTCATACTGCCATACACTTTTTGTTTCTGACCTCTTATTGCTTTCCCTTTCCTCCTTAGCCAAAGCCCTCTCTTCTGACAGCCATATGAAGAGTGCCTTGTTTGATTTACAGCATTGGAGACAAAAGAGGCAAGACTTCAAGCTACAATTTGGGGTGAGGAGAAGGCAGGGACACTATTTCTGTGACGTGGCTTGGACAGGGAATGCTTCTTCTTCCCTCTTCTCTTTCTGTATAATACTAAGTCAGGTAGATGCCTTTCAAGAGCTATACACACACAACAGCGAGAGGTGTTCTTGCTGCACCTAGGGGAGCTGAGACTCACTAGACAGGTAGCTGAGAAGAGCTGAGGAAAAAGCAAATCCCCCAATTGAACACTGGGGGGAGGAACACAGAACCTGAAGTTGCTACAGAGAAAGCCTGGAGGACAGACATAGCTTACAAGTGTGTACAGGGCCAAATAGGCATAGGTGTGCAGTAACAGCCTGTTCGAGTTTAGAAAAGAAGATGGGAGATGTAGATAGCTTTGGAATTTATTGAGAGATTTATTACTAGGGTGGGGAGTTGGGGAACTAGGCAGACCAGTGAGTGAAGGTACCAGCACCTCTGAAGAGAACGGAGGCATGACAGGACTGGATTCACCTTGTCAGGGAAAATAAGAAGCAGAAGATGTGAGTAACGAGTACACATGTGAGTAACGAGTTGCAAACTTCTGGTCTGTTCTGCTTTTAGTGGAAAGTACTTTGCTTGCATTTAAGCCTATTTCTTTCCTGACATACATAGCATCCTATAGGTAATGCTTCCATTCCTGTGCAATACTGTCTCTTACCCTACTATATAATCTCCTGCACCTTAGTACAGGAAGGGATTAGCCCACTTACCCTACAAGCTTAGCAAGGCAAGGTGTTTAAAGGGCAAAGCTGTATGTCAGGTAGAACAGCACACTGTAATGCTCATAATCAGGACTGCACAGGGTGTCCTTTGTTGAATGATTTCTGTTGGAAACTTGCAATAAATTCTGGAATCAAGGTGAGCCAAAGTGGCACTAAAACATTAAGCTGAATGTGCCTCTTGCAGCTAAGCCTGGCATCAATTTGCATTTTTGTTGGTTTTGCTCTAAGGAGTAATCTTCAAAGAACATGGGCTCAGAACAGGTCTACCAGACTTCCTTACATCTCCCTTTAAACCTAACTACAAGCTCCCCAAATCTCAGAACAACTTTTATTTCTTAGAATCCCTCTTACGTGGCATCTCAAAGCGTGACATGAAGCGCCCAAAGACACTCTTGCATGGGTCTGGCATTGCCAGCGTCCCAAACTCTGAGACCATGATGCGGTTATGTTGGCTGTTAGTCAGGTAGGAACTGCTCTGCAGAAACTTGCTCCGGTATGTCACTGTGCCATTTTCCAACTGGAATTGATGCAACAGGGCCATGCCATCAAACCAATGGTTAAATCTTCAAGAAGAGATAAATAAGAGAATAAGAGTTGGGCACAATATGTTGTTCTGCCCTACTGTTCCCTCGTGCCTTTAAATTTAATATTGTTTGTAAAAAGCTAATGCCCAGATCCCATGAACACGTGAACATGCATAGCCCCATCTGGGAGAACATTTGAGTGGAGTGAACAAATGTAATTGCAGCTGTGGGGCCTGAAGTTAGATTCTGACTTTCTCCCCATATTACTTTTCAAAGTGGAGTTCAGGGACTTCTGAAAATTCTATGCATAAGCTTTTGGGGGAAATAATCTACACTGGAAAACTCTGCAGACTCCCCCATAGGGAACAGAAATTGTACTTTACAACAGGAATAGGGATTATTACTGGAAGTCCAAGCGCACAAGAAGGAGCCTGTAGCTCTCAGCTGGTTTCAGGATTGTATTCCCTCTGAAATGAGATATCTCTGAGACACTGAGAAAACCTTATGGTTTATCTCTGGAACTATGATGAGAAGATCACCTTTTGGCCAGTTGCTGCCATCTGATTCGGTGGAGGAAGAGCTATGTTTGTCAGTTAGCTAGAATGGCAGATTCCAAGTCAAAGGCAGTAGTTGCCTTCTTGGAATGTTTTAAGACATTATTTTTTAAAATGAGAGGCATTTGTTTCTAAAGCCAGTCACACAATTTAGCACAATCAACTTCACAAATTCTGTCCCAGATTTCAGCGTGCTCATAGGATGGACTTTGTTAATGACAAAGAACTAAGAGTGTGAATGTTTTAACCTCCAGATCTGTTCCCTCATTATACCATTCTGAGTAGGTCACAGCCTCTCTGTGACTCGGCTTCTCTAACCTTAGTAAGTTAACCATGCTCCTGTTTTCAGAGAGCTCACTGGGACATTCCAGATGAGGGAGCAACTGTTCTTAAAAAATACGGTCACACAAGTATTTCTTCCTTGTCTTACTTAAAAAGAAACTACAATGTGCTCCTAACAGTGGTGAGACATTTGAATGGGTCCCTTTTGGTTTTAGGCAGAGCTCAGGCCAGAATCATTTGACAAATTCACCAAATCTGGACTTACTTATCCTCGCCAAACTCAAACTTGCCAGGACCATTCCTCAGAAGATTGCCATTTATCCATTTGGGAATATGTCCTTTAATCTTTGCTGGAACAGGTTGAGGGGTCTCCTCTACCGTCTGCAATAAGGGTGAGATGCATTGCAAACCCTTAGGGCTGTGGAAGGTGATTTCCTCTTTTGATGGTTTGGGCAGGAAATTCTTTAAACCTGCAAAGCAAGCAGTGAGAACAAAACGCAGGTGACTAAGATTTTCACTTGAATAAACAGTCAATTGCTAGAGCTTAAGTTTAGATGTCTAGAAGAATAGCATTCAGCTATTCTTGGCTGCAAGCAGCCAAGCTATAGCTGATATTCAAACTAAAGCTGTGTTCCCATAATACCCCACAGCATCCTACAGGGAGCTGAAAATCCAGTGGATTTATCTTTCCTGTAATTAATCCATTAGAAACACCTGTTCTGTAGTCCAAGAGATAATAAAACACATGGCGATGATAGGAAAGAGAACTTTTCTTTTAATTAAAGAAGCTTCTATTGTGAAATTATTTCAATAAGTAAGTGAGAGGAAGAAATAAATGAAGATTTTTTTATAAGAACCTGTGAGGTTTCAAAAAGAAATCTGTTCCAAGCTAGGATAATACACAGAGCAATATTGAGGGGGAGCCCTAAAAATAATCTCCCAATGATTTTTTGACAAGCAGTCTGCTGAAAAAAGAGACAGAAAGGAGCTAGCTAGTCTTACCCTTGCAGATCAAAGCCACAAGAGGATTGGTGTAATTTGCCATCCTGTAAAGCAGTGCATGTTGACAGTGCTGCCAAAAGCAAGGCAGAGCTGCGCACACCTCAGATAAAAACCCCTGCATTCTAAAACACCTTCTAACTTCACCTTGGTATTACAAAGGAAGTCAGGAAGAACACAAATGAAACTGAGCTGAAATACATTTATAGGACAGGAGAAAACAGATAAAAAAGTTTTCCTTGGTAAGTAAAAGTTATCACGAGAAAATGATAATTTCTGATGGAGCCTTTTGTTTGAATGCAATATCCCCTCATTAGGCATAGTTGCATGACAAAAGTGTCAAGAAAGCATGAGCTGATTGGAATGCTGTGTGCTAACAGCACACAGTTAGTTATTGGCTCCAGCAGCCTGGCTTGCAAAGCCTCATCAACACAAGGATTGTTTTAGCAATCCATTTAGCTGCAGAGGTGGATTTACCTAGAAAATACGCAGGTTGTTGACTTCCCTCGCAATGCTATCACCTCCTCACCTAACACAGGCTTCATGTCCACAGGTCAGTGGTGTGGCTTTGCTACACTGCTCCATCCTCACTGTAAGACTGCTGAGCCCTGAACTAACCTAGAACTTACGAAGATACAGGTATAAGTGAAACACTGATAAAAAAAGAAGACAGCATGGCATAAAGAAATCCATTCCTGAACCAGGTCCAGTACAGACAACACCACACACTGAACAGAGTCCATACTGGTACTAAACTTCATTCTGGTTTTCTGATGCAGCAATTTCTTTTGGTTACACTAGTCACTTTCACCACTACTTCTAGCCTACATTCTTTAATCCACATGATTAAGTGCAGCTGCTGTACAATTTACCTGCGAGCCTCTGAAACGATACTTTCGCATGTACAGAGGAAAATTGTTATTTCAGAAAGGAAAATATCTGCAAAAGAACTGAGCTGGCAGACAGCATTTTTCTAACTGTGCTTCTTTAAAACAGCCACAAACAGAATGAGTGGTAGGCATGCAGGTGGGTAAATTCCAAGCTTCCTTCAATGTAGTTCTCTGGCTTGCCAATCCTCAAATCCTTCTTTAAGTCTCTCATATTGCAAGTCAGCTAGATAAGGAATTCAGGCTGAGGGCTTAACACAATTAACCTCAAACCACCAACATCCTCTCCCTCTTAAAATTCAATTAAGTTCTGATTAAATCCTATATGAAGCACTCAATCTGATCCCATCATTAGTACTTCAGAGTTTTTCCTTAGGCATAAGGAAGCTTTTCATTCAACAAACACCTGGCAGGCTTAGTAACTGCCATCAGTATTTGCAGAAATGAAGCTTTCCTATTCCAAGCTCCAGTTTTTAAGGATGTAAAATATTCAGAGAAAAAAAAGAGAGCAGTGTGTCCCTAAGGAGGTACTTTTTGCATCCAAGCAGAAACAAAGGTGGCATGACCAAGGATAGCACTACACTGAAATTTCTGGAGAGCAGTGTGATTATACATGGGATTTTAGAAAGATACACTTCAGAGAAGAGCCTGAATAGGAATGCATCATCTCATCCCAGTTGCTGTCACAGAAAGCTATATATATGAATTCTATCTTAAAAGTTACTATGTTTCCTCACACTTATCCCCTCTTGGGAAGGCTGTTTATTGTTCTGATTACTAGAAAAATCCTTTGACTTTACACATGGACTTTATTTGTAAGACAGTTTGTCCCCCTTGCTCTTCTGGCAGCACTGTTATGTGGCCGTGGCAGTAGTTCTCCCTCTCATGTGGTGTTTACCACATGTACTTAGAGTAAGGAATCATATCACTTCCTAAGCTAAGCAAGCTAAGTTCTTTTCATTTTCTTCTCCTGTGATCACCTTGCCATTCACATGATCAACTTAGTAATCCTTCCTGAAATCTGATCTAGTTAGAATTTATCTACTTAGAATTCCTTTCAAGACATAGTTAAGAAAATGTCTGAGAACAGGCTATATACAACAGGAATGTGGAAGTTAATATCCTGTCCTGTCAGACCAGAGAGAAAGAAACAAGCATATCATTCCAGCTTTCCTTCTGGGAACCACTTAAATGAGCAGAAGATCCTGACAGTAACACATGCAAAATGTAATCAAATCATGGTTTGATTTTGACTCACACGAGTCAAACCAATTTTTCTAGGACAATTTTGAAAAGGAGGGAAGGGGTGCAAGGGGAAAAACCCCTTTTTCTCTGGTGAGTTTGTTCTGAAGAGATTCAGGACAAGGAACAGAAGACAAAAATGAGCAATGACCTCCTCTAAACTTGACACAACACAAAAAAATGTGTCTTTTACTTGCATTACATAAAAAATGCCTCAGTATTGCAGATCACTTTATCCGGTCTGGAAACAAGGTGCTGTCAGGAAGTTCCTTAGTAACCATCACCTACAATTAGAGTGACTACAAGGCTGGTTGGGCAGATGTGGTCAGACAAGTCCTTTGCAGGAACTTCATGCAACCTGGCCTTTTGTCCTTTGGGGAATCATTATCTCTGCAACATACTGAGACTTGTCAGTAGCAGCAGCAGCAAACAACTAAGGCTAATCAGCACATGGAGCCAAGAGCAGAAGGGATGTGCAACACATATTCCCCTGACAGCACAGAAAAGTCTTGGCATTCATTTCAAAAGAAGTCAAGCTACTGCAATATATATGCAGGATTATACAATACAGAATAAGCACATCAAAAGAAAGAATTTTGGTGCTTGTCTAAGCTGTGTTTAAAATAAAAGAATAAAACCCCACCCAAACATCACAGCTGCACATCCTACTCTTCTTCCCCATCAAAAAAAAGCCAAACTGAGCAAAGTCTACACTCAAAATTCAATATTTTAATACTAAAACCTGCTACATTTAACTGCATCTACTTCAAAATGCACTGAGCAGATGGAACACAAACACTTCCTACTGGAATGCACTGTTCACAAGCAATTGTAATAAATGTGTATCACCTTCAGGTAAGAGCTCAGTTGTAAAGCTTAGCTTATTTTAACATCCAGCTACCCGAAAATCATCGAATCATACAATAGTTTGTGTTGGAAGGGACCTTAAAGTTCTTCCAGTTCCAACACCCCTGCCATGGGCAGGAACACCTTTCACTAGAGCAGGCTGCTCCAAGCCATGTCCAGCCTGGCCTTGAACACTGCCCGGGATGAGGCTGCCTGTACCAGTGCCTCAACACCCTCACAGGGAAGAACTTCTTCCTGATGTCTAATCTAAACCTACCCTATTTAAAGCCATTACCCCTTGTCTGATCGGTAGAAGAAGACACAAGTCTCTGCAAAAGCCAGAAGACAAGACTGTTTTTTCATCTTGAGCAGCATTTAAATTAACATTTAATTAGACAAAATAAAATACTGTGTTCTGGCTGCACTCCAAAAGAGAAGAAGTAACCAATAAATCAAAGGCTCTACAGTCCCAGTGGGGCTTACTGTATTTGCTTGAACATAATACCTGAAAAATCAGCACAATATTACAACCTGCCATCTCAGATTCTAGCCTTCACCCTCTGACTTCACCAGGGTTGAACCCCTCAGCTTATCTGAGTGCCCCACACTGATTTCTGAAGTTATTGCACTTGCCTTGTGTCTGCTGGGAAGTCGCGGTACTCATCTTCTTGTTCCATGTAGCTTGTTGATTTCCCATTGTCAGGGACTCAGCCACCCAGTTCCTTGCTAACAGCCAAAGTAGCACGTAAAAGAAGTGATAGAAAACACAGGGGAAAAGAAATGGGGAAAAGAAATGGAGAAAAGGAATGGAGAAAGCCTTGTCAAAGGGAGTGAAGGGAGAAAAGGAACTGTGAACTGTGCATACTCTTGCATATGAAATATCTGTTGACCTTCCAGGAACACCTATAGAAATAGGTTCTACACTTCCAGGGTGGGTTTTTTTGCTGACATGAAAAAGTGTAGTTTCTTTGTTAAATATAGATTTACACCATTAAGTCCTTGGGACAATTGTCTTATAAAGGTACCGTGAACCTTTTTGGGAGGTTGTTTGGGAGTTTTCTGTGTATCTATGGATGTATTCTGGTGGCAGAACAAGGCAGATTTGAGACCCTTTCAGTTCTCTGGATACCCCAGAACAATCCTTTGATTCTCTACAGGCAGAAAACAATATGACCACCATCAAAAAGCAGAGATTATGGTGAATTAAGTCATGATCTGTATTTATTTCTATTTTATGATAGTAGGTCTCACTATTAGACAAACAAAAAGAGAAAAAGTAAAAAAGACTGCTCGATTTGTGCAATGATACAATGATGGCAGAAATTGCAGAGTTTAATGGTGACACAAAATCCCTTGGAGAAGTTTACCACATGTATGTTCAGATCAAAGCTTCCGTAATGCTGCTGCTCTAAACAATCCTCTCCCTTTCACAGCCCGCCTACATGTCGCACAGCAGGCTCCCTTGCAGACAGAATCTGCTGCTTACTGGTTTTCCAGCTCTAAACCGTCAATATCTGCTAGTAATCTTAGAAAATCTGTGCAATATACTTGCTCCTCCTCTCCTGCATATCTTTTCAATAAATAACAGAGAAATCCTAGTTCCTAACTAACACTTCAAATTGCTTCCTTTGCATTTCTGATCAAGAGAAATTAAACTGCTCTAAACAACCTGTGTCAGCAGCAGCTCTTAACAGCATCACAAACCCTCTTCCCAAGATGATGGACTAGAACGATTTGTTTGTTAATGCATTTTACCTGGAATGAACTGCATCAAAGAGCAGAGGAAATGCCGCAATATAGCAAGCAGGAGGCTGATGGCAGACGAAAGGATTCTGGAAAACATTCTGCTCAGAAGAAAGCATCAATCGGAGATGGTCATGCAAAGGTACCGGTGCCAGGATGACCGTGTGCAGTCAGCACTGATGGATCGGTTGAAGAGCCTCCCGACATCATCATTTCAGAATAAAAGCCAGCAATATCTTCCCTAGCAGGGCAGAATGAACAAGCCTGACTGCGCTGCACTGCTACAGCTGGGCCAGGCAGCCGCAGGGCAGGGGGGAGACCTGCCTCCAGTCGCAGCAGCTCAGCAGTCCTAGACCCTCCCAGCACCTGGGCCAGGTGTGTTGATGAAGTGCAAAGACATTAGCATTGCTGGGAAAATAATGCTATTTGCCAGCTGTAACTTGGGAAATTGGAAGAAAGGCGAGAAGAGGTGATGTACTCCTGTACTGAGGTAACAAGACTTCAAGGAATGTGATCATAAAGTCATTGTTAAGAAATTTACTTCAGTCTCTACTGGGAGAAAGGCAGATTGATCCATGATTCTTTGCCTTCCTTTTCTCTGGTTATTCACTGTTATGATGTAAAATAAACCCCCCACTCTGCCCCTTTCCAATGCTTCCTTCATCATCAAGTTTTCAGATACCACTGAAAGAGAAAACATAGATGCTACAAGTAGCAAAATTGAACTCTTCTGAGTTATAGACAGAACATCATGAGCCTTAAAAACATCTATTACCTACTCAATTTGGTCTTTTTCTATTATGACCTACATTCCTACATCTATGCTAAAAGGCAGTTTCGTCTTAAGTAAAAAAGTCACAATTAACATTTTCTCATGGAAGAATTCTCTTTGCTATGTACCTAAGTGGTCTCTGCATTATGTGTTATTTTCAGTTTCTAGCTTTTAAATAATAGAAGAGCAATGAGAGGAACTGAGCATTGGGTTTTCCTAATTTACACTTTCCACACTGTGGAAGCATTCACAGCAAGGTCCGACATGCAGAAGACTCACTGTCAAAAGTTCCCTTGACTTCAGGAGGGTCAGAACTTTGTTTAAGATGTTTCCACTTTTTTTAGAAAAATCCGTTTATATTCTGCTACTGATCTGTCATCTTAGACGTTCTTGTTAACTTACTAAGGCCCTGCAGCTTAAAGACCAGGAGGAAAGGCTTAAAGAAAACATAGTGACCAGCTGAGCTTTGCTGATCAGATTTGGTAGCTTTAAAGCCAATTAATTTTCTGTTCAAACCTCCTTCAGTAAAACTGGAAAGCGGATACTGATGGCATTGGTGACAGTTTGATTTCATGGGTACTCATTCCTCAGAGACAGAACAAATTTTTAGTTTCACATGAGTACAAAATTTGGTTTGTTTCTCCCAAGACATATCAAAATACCCAAGAGAAACAATCAGTGCAGAAACATCATTAGCAGGGTAGACAAGTCGTTGACAAATAGGAAAACAGTGTCATTTTATTTTCTAATTGTTTAGAAGAAAAACACTGTATAATGGCTATTCCCATATATAATGATGTTGAGTGGAACACTGAAAGGCTGTCAACAGAAAAAAAATACACATACACAAACCAACTCCACACTGCGTTTTTATACAGCAAAGTAATTATGGAAGGTTCCCTTTTAAAAAGGAAGGGGGTTATGTATGAAAGCAACCAGTAAGGGGATATTTCCATATCTGAAGTATTTTTTAACTTCAAGAGACTGGTTTATTTTAAATTGATATTTAAACTTTCTGAACCTACACATCAAGCTGGTGCTTTATAAAACTACGTATTTTATTCATTTTAGTTGGTCAATGTTTATTAATATATATATCCTCACATAGCTTTGTGCAGCAAAACCAGGAGCTTTGGTGCTCTTAGCAATTTTAAAACAATTTCTTAATACACCTATTTCAGAATCTTACAAAGCTTTGAATGACTTCCCATTAAAGGGAATAACCACAATGTTCATAATCTCAGACAGGTTACTGTGGCCATGCTTACTGACTTTACTTTCAGTGCCTCTTCAAAATCTAAAATCCTCTTGCTACCACAGAGATCCCACTCAAAATTATAACACCTAATGACAACCAACTGTATAAGAAATCCCTGTAAAAACACAAGAGTCATCATTTAGAGAGGTATGTCTTGAATTTAACTGCACTTGAATGCCAGACTAAGCAGTCCTTCATTCTTCTAGGAAGTGTAGTTTTAGTAAGTTTTATTGGATTTTATGAAGTTTTTAAACGAAGCAAACTGCTGCAGGGGTAACCCTATATGTCTGTACCCTCTTGATGCCCTAAGGGAAGAAATTTAGTTTATGTGATCCACTAGTTTTCTAAGTTCTGCTTCTTAATAATACTTAATACTAGAACCAAAGATTTTCAACTGGGATATATTAGCTAATAAACTAAATTTAAGTTATCTAAATACTGGTGATATAAAAAGATTGCATAATTTTCACAAGCACAAACAGATAAAATGTAGCCGGCTTCTGACTCTGACAATAGGCAGACATTTATCAGTCATGAAATTTATGTATTTTTTCTTTAAAGACTTACATAAATAATTACAGGCAAATTTCTAAATTGAGACTCTTCATAGATGACAATTTAAAATGGCTTTTTGTCATCATTATAGATGATCATAGATTTTAGAAAAACTTAGCAAAATATTCTAGAAATGTTAACTTCCAAAATATTTTCCTCCCACTTTCTTCTTTTAAACAGCATTACCAAGACTGATTACGAGATGTGATTATTAGGAAAAAGGAAGAGGCTGGAAAATGTGGTGTAGATTAGTGAAGTGATTTTTCTGAAAGTCTTTAGATGCTAAAGATGCAGATAGGCACCTTATGGGATTTTCAAAAATTCCTAAGCATCTAAGGCGCTTACATGCTTAGGCACTTTGAAAATCCTACTAAGTACATATCTGCATCTTTAGGCATCTAAATACCTAGGAAAATCTCACCCTAGATGTCAGTTTCTCTCATTAATTGCTTTAAATACTATCAGTTTGTCAGGTAGCACATTTGCTTGTGGCTTTTATCTAATAAAAAAGGGGAAAGAAGGATTAAGTCTGAAAGAATTTAAACAGAAAATACATGGTACTGGGGTAAAGATATAAATATATCTTATGCTAGCAACAGGACTATCTAGCACTTTTCTTTATTAGCCTCACAATTTGTACTAATTATGCTTTGTAACTTTTATGTTTCATCTTTATTAACAGAGTCAAATGACAAGAAAGAAGAAGTGCTCAAAAAAACTCAAGAAGCCTCCTAAAATAAACTGGATATACTGCAAACAATACTGATGTATCTAAATAACAAAATAAAAGGGCAGCGTAATTTGAGATTACTTTAAGATTATCTAGTTAGTTATTGACATTACCAGCAAAGTTCTGATGATGTGCTTTGATGTTTACATCAAAAGGGCTTTGGTTTCATTTGAAACCTCTAGAAGTATTAAAATATATTTTCAAGTTAAGACTTTATACTTCTTTATACATTTTCCAGAGTAGTATTCTTAATAGAGTGTCCCTATTTCTAAGATGATTTTTTGAATTTACTTACATTCTGAGACAAAATGGAAATAATATTGCAAGTATATTCTACTAAGATTTTAGTACCAAAACAGTTTCTAAAGTAGAAAGACCCCCCCCCAAAAAAAAACAACCCACAGAAAATTTCTAATATAAAGGAATCTGAAGTCCTTTTCTGCTTACATCACAAAATTCTATGTTTCATTGAAGTGTTTCTACACTATATTCTAGAGCAAAAGAGTGGCTGTGACAAGAAAAACACATCCTCAGTGGTGGCATTAGAAATACCATTCAGTTGTATTGAAATTCCACAGCCTTAAAGCCAAGCCATGCAAAATTCATTCTGCTTTCTTTTCAAATGCTTCCACTATTTTCTAGTAATGGAATCACAGGGACAGTCTAAGCAAAGGATCAACAAGTAAGGAAAGATGTTTTAATATGTAGAATCCCTTGGAGCCATAGGATTTAAAATGGATATTTAGTATTGTCTTATTACCATTACCATACGTGTTGAATCTACTTATATAAAAAATAAATTCCTGCTCAAGTTGTTGAAAGTTTCCTGAACTCCTGGAAATATTTACATAGGATATTTATGAAACACACATCATAGCACTCATCATAGTTTATATTTTAATACATAAAATTTACTACAAATTCTGCTCTGTATTTCTGCAGTCTGACAAACTCCATTTAGCTTTGCAGAGTATTTGCGATCACAGTGAATCTCTGTTTCAGACTCTCTCTTTTCTGTTTCAAGTGGTTTTCTATGGTCCTCGCTTCTTTTAAGATTCCATCAAGTTCTTGGACGTAAGAAGCATCCACCGCTGCTCTCTCACTTAATTGAAAAAATCTGTAGTTAAAATCAGTTAATGCCATTAACATTCTCAATTCCTAGAACTGCTTTTTTCTTAAAAATGCGTTGCCTATCAATACTCTGTTTCTAACCAAATTAGTTCCCTGTTGTAACAGAAAACAGCATTCTTCTGTCAAAATCTGTGTTTGATGGTTTTCAATGCGAATTTCTCTAAACTGCAGCCACAGTAATCAATCTTATCTAGAGAAGTTAGAAAAGTGCTGTACAAAGAGGACAAAGTCAACTTGCCTTAAAATGTGAGCATATTTTGATAACAAGTTCGTAATTTCTTTGTTCATCTCTGTTAAAAGAAAAAAAGTAATTTTATTTAAACCTTTGAATGAATTTTCATCTCAACATTAAATAAGGTAACCACATAGTTACTTTCAGTATATTTTATACGTCACCATTTAAAACTTTTTCCAGTTGTTCAGGTTTGCAAAGGGATTGTGAGCCCTCCGAAAGAGCCAAATCTGTTTTGTCAAGGGAGGGTAACTGAGGATTTTCTGAAGCTTCATTCTAATGATAGAGCACAAAAAATAAAATAAAATAAAATACAGATTCCAGGATTTAAAACAAGATCAGCACAGGTAGAGTTTAACTGAGGAAAAAAAAAAAAAAAAAAAGAAGAGTTCTTAAAGGATCTTGAAAGGCTGTTTTCAGACACCGTCCATCATGAAGAGCACAGAATCATGAATAAGCTTCAGAAGCTTATTCTCCAGAAGTTCTGCATAACAGTGTTGCAGTGCATACCCAATTTTATTGTTCTTCAAACACTAAGAGAAATTGCACGGCTTCCACACACAAGAAAGTCTTACGTGTTTCTACTAACCTACATAAACCAATATGGAGCTCTTTGCCCCCTCTCGGGGTGAGAGGAACCCACTGTAATGCCAGAGAAGGGCATGGGACTGGGGGTGTTGTACTGCTGCCCTGGGGCCCGAAGGTGGTCCAGGTCCTCCCTCCCTCACACAGCACTGCTCACCTCCATCTCTTTTTTACGTTTACTTCTACTCTCATCAGGCTTTTGAGTGTTGCTTGTCATCGTTGCCTGGTAAGAAGTACAATCGCATTTGGTAAGTGTGCATCTGGAAATCATATCTATCTAGAAATGCATAAAACCTGTAACCAGCACCTCTTCAAGCTCCTCTACACAGGAGCTCTCCTCACTGGAGGCAGGTAGAACCTCTAAGCATGGCGAGAGAACTGATCAGAGCTGAAGACAAGCGGGTCCGAGTGCCAGGCTGGCCAGGGCCGAGGCGCTCCCAAGGGCGCTGAAGGTTGCCTAAGGTCGGCCTCAGGGTGCTAAGGCCGATTCTGCCTCGTCCAAAGGCGGCCTGCCCCTCCCGCCCTGCTCTCCCTATGCTTCCCCAGTACCCGCCACCCTGAAGCACATGGGGGCAACCCTCCGCCCCGGAAGCCTCCCCCCCTCCCCGGACCTCTCGCCTCAGGCAACGATTAACGGTCCCCGCGGCCGTTAAAGGCAGGCGCGCGAGAGGACGGCCGCGGCGGGCCGGTTGCGGGCGATGCCTTC
>JAOEHY010003793.1:0-12097 GCA_025447955.1 Psilopsiagon aurifrons | reverse complement strand
CCTGACCCAAACTGACCAAAGAGGTATTCCATACCACAGCACATCATGCCCAGGATGTGAAAACAGAGGGCAGAGACGCGGAAGGGTTGGGGGGTGCACTGCTTGGTCAGGCTGGGTATATGTGGTGGGCTGTTGTATTCTCTTCCTTTGTATTTCTCTTGTCATTATTATTATTGGTGGTAGCAGCAGTGGTTTGTGTTGTACCTTAGTTACTGAACTGTTCTTAACCTGTGGTAGTTGCATTCTTTCGATTGTCCTTCCCATCCCTCGGGGACCTGGGGGGAAGAAAGAGGGGGAGTGAGTGAGCAAACCACATGCCTGAGAGGCTTAAACCGTGACAAAGGGGGGACACAGTGAGGTCATTTGAGCTTGCTCAGTTACTTCTGGTGCAACACAAGAGACATTAAGGACCTTGGGTCTTCTTCTTTATGCAGCGTCGCAGACACTGGGCTCTGTCCCTGCTCGTTTCATGTAGATGTGCCTTTTAAAAACATTCTGACTAAAACAGTATTAAAGACTTTTCCCAACTGCTCCTTCCTTTTCCCCCTCCTCATGCTCACTTTGGAGTATATTATGCCCAACCCCTTACTGCATATAAAAATACATTATTGAATTTGAAGTGAAATCAGAAGAGATTTAATTGCTCAGAGTCTTGGAAGTCCCCAGCCCCATCTGCAACAGGAATGCATTCAGAGATTCAGCTGCTGGATTAATCCCATGGCTCAATGGATGGATCCTAGGTTCAAATTGAAGAGGCTTGGAATAACCAAGTTACTGAGCCCACAAATTCCTGTGCTCAGTGGTGTCTTCAGTGGGCTCTCCCCACAGATATTTATCTGCAGGGGTCTTATTGCAGTTCTCTTCCCTGCATTCAGTGCAGTGCTCAGTGCCAACAGCCCCACTGCTGTTGCACTGCGTGCAAGGGTCCTGCAGACCTAAGTTAGCAGGAATAATTTAATTATGTTGCTGAGGCTTTGAGAAGTGAGAAATGGATGACTGCAGAGTATTGCTTTTTCTTGCAGCATTCTGGCAGAGTTGTAAGCACAGCAAAGGCACGATTCCCAACAGCGACTGGAAGGGGCAAGTGCTATCCACTATTTATTCTGCATGGTTAACACAATATTTTGGGCTTAGTCACAGAGCAGCAAGCTCTCTTGGCACTGCAGATATTGTTTAGGTCTTCTCCCTAGTGCATGTAACAGAGGGAACTGGAGAACCAGGCCTCACCAACGTTCACATATTAAAGATTTAAAATAAAGGAGGAGTGAATATGAATGTGAGGGAGCCCAGACTGAATCCCCTGCTCCTTTGGGCAAGTTTTCAAAGCCTTTCTCTGCCTTGCAGTATTTTATCTTACTGGGAGACGGCGTCTCAGTGGGGTGCTTTGTACTGTGCTCTGGAGGAAAGAACTTTGTCCCCACAGGAAACTGGCCATCAATATCAGAGTCAGCATGCAGATTTGTAGCTTCATTATCTGCTTTAGCAACTAGAGGTATCACAAGGAGGAATTATGGAAGGAGATGAAGGAATGTCTATAAATGCCAAAAATAAGCAGAAAGCTGCATTTTTCAGAACTTGTGCTGTAATTAGCTAAATGCTGTTAAAAACTAGTTACTGAGCATCCTAGTTATCATTTCAAAATGCCACCCTGGCTATCTCCTGCTTAGCTGCCACCTCGAAGCAGCGTGGATTTTCTCAGGCAGGAGAAATCAGAACATGCCAATTCATTTACCAGTGTGCTACAAGCTTTCCTGTGATCAAATTGCATCTGCCCATCAGTGCTTCTTGAGTTACAGAAGCACAGGGTAGTGGTAGGGAAGGAAGTCTGTCTCTAGGAAAAAGTTACGGAAGTGATTGTGTTGGAAGCAGCCAAGCAGCACAGATAATGAGAGTCCTCCTGAAATATCAGTGGACTGAGCAGGGATTCTCAGCCCAGTGCTGGTACAGTTCAGCCACCTCTTGCCATTTAAAAGTCATCACAACAATTCCTGTAAGTTTCTAAATTGAAGAAATAATGAGGGTCATACAGAAATCCATCGCTGACCTGTACTGGGAAAGCAGCTGGACAAAATATAAAGGACCGTTACAGTGTCAAAGGGATATCTTTGACATGGTAATGACTAGTGGGAAGGGTTTATGTTTGCTCTGCTGCCAGCCTAATCAGATCAGCACAGCTAATCGAGTGTATTTCCCTCTAGCTGGGTTTGAGCTTGCACATGTGTTGTCCCCAGTCTGCTCTTCACAGCTTTCAGGAGAGGGATCGCAGCGACTTTTAGGTTCAAATCTTGACCAAGGTCCAGAGAGACGTGGGGACGGGATGGGCTCACGCCTGAGCCCTGTCTCACCCGCCTCTGCTAAGCTCCGCCTATGCAGAGAGGAACTGCTGCGGTCCCTGCCGGTCCGCGTGCAGAGTTGCTCTACCCTTGGCATGGCCCTGGTGAAATGTGGCACCTGTGTGACCCGTTCCCCCCTCCTCACTGGCCTTGAGCTGGACCAGTCCTGCTTGAGCACCCTCCAGCCATGGCTTAAATTGGAATTCCCAGCAGAGCTGGTGTGTTTATCTTACTTTATTTCTGGTGTGTTTATCTTCTTTCCCTGAGCCACTGCAAAGACTGATTTCATCAAGTACCTTTTGCTGTTCTAATAAAACACCATTATTATTTGTGAATGAAAGCCAGATACACAGCAGATGAAGCTGTCCAGGAAAGCACTGGTGACAGCACTGCAGATGCACTTACGTGCAATAAATTTATGATAACAATGCTTAGCAAAGGAGTGTATGTGCCAGCCTCCCTGCTTGGGCTTGGATACGGCATCTCTCAACAACTTCTCCCCACCCAGCTGACTATGAGTGTAGCCTATGGCCAGGCTGAGGGGTTGGAATGGGATGAGCTTTAAGGTCCCTTCCAACACAAACCAGGCCTGGATTCTATGCTACTGGCCTAATTTCCATGAATACTTGCCTGCCCATAGTTCCTGTTACACCTGAAGCCACAGTGTGATGGACACCAAGAGGCGATTTCCTGTGCTGCTTCATGGCATTGCTTCATTAGAAAGTGGCTCAGTAAATAATGTGCTGGTGACTTACAGTCTTTAGACTCATTGGGAGTTCAGTTGGAAGGGCAGCTAAAGAGGCCATATCCCACTTTGGGTATTTTCCCTAGTGAGTTTCCAAGCCAGCAGCTCCCTCCCTGTCAGGGCCACACTCAGCACTGCTGGGCAATGTTTCCCTGTGCTTCATGTCCTGCTCTCCCAAACACATTTCCATGGGTTTGCTCACAGAGCCCAGGGTGCCCCACACACTCTGGGACCCACAGCACATTCTGCTTCCACCTCCCTGCAGGTTTTGCTGCAGCTCCATCATCTGGGGTTTTTCTAACACAGGCCTGTGATGTGGTCCCTTTGGATGCTTCCCCTCTTCCCACACTTGCTAGCCTGAAAGAGCCCTCCAATACCTATTCATTGCACCTAACCACCAGGCTCCAATACCTTGGTGAAAACTGCAGCTGGTGCCTGGTAGCTGGGAATCACCAACGCCATTAAGGGGATTTCAGGTGCTTCATCGTCACTTCTGAAGATGAAGCTGAGCTGCCTATTTAGATGGGTAATATGGGGCCACACATACTGTAAGTATTGTCAGGAGGTACCCTACGGTAGCTACTCCCTGGCAATGTTACATTCATGAAGTCAAAGAGTATTTTGTCTTTTGTGATATCTTACACTAGTCCTAAGCAGAGAAAGAAGGAGAAAAAAAGCCTGGTTTGCACATCACCAGCTATTAGGCTGTGTCTGGTTACATCCCATCAGGTGACAGAACGTAAACCAATGTAAGCAGATAAAATGTGACATAAGCGCCATGTTGCATCAGGTTTTAAAGGAGTTGGCAGCCTTTACACCATGAAGGAAAAATAACAAGTTCAACCATCGTACCTGTAGGCCTTCAAGATCAAGCAATACAGCCACCCACCCCAATTCTAGTGGCATATTTCTAGCTTATGAAATTACCAGTTTTACTCTCCGTTATGCTCCTATTCCTTCCCAAAAGGCACAGAGACAGGATGAGAGCTAACCCTGACACAGCACATGTCAGCAGGGAATTTATGTACTGAAAAATAGGTAAAACTTAGAGCCTGTCTCAAAAAAATACAACAAAACCCACCAAAATCAATAACAACCCTTGTATTGATGCAAACAGGAAGCAGAGGAATATCTCCATGTCTCAGTAAATACTTTTACTGTACAACTGATTCCCCACTAAAAAGAAAAGCATATGGAGTTTGTATTCTGGAGGGGAAGAAACAGAGCAGTTCTGTGCACCAGAGCACACAGATTACAGAGGAAGCAGCACTGAGCATCAAGTGCTAATCCCACATTTGATTTCTTTTCAATGATTTCTTCATTTTCTACCCATGATGAAATTGTCACACTCAGGAAAGGGCAAGCCTGATGTTTTCACCAGCAGCAGGACCATGGCCCATGTACTTGCTAGAGCTGGCAGAGAAAACATGGTACATGGGCACCACAGGGCCCACAAGGCACTGCTCCTCTCCTTACCCAGCTTCTGGAGCAGAAAACAGCTCAGGGGCTTTTAGAGCTCCCTTACCTGTGGTTTCTAAAGCAGTCATTTCAGAGCCATAACATGCAGAAGATAGAGAGGAGCCAGACCAAAATACCCCCAGCCACAGCTGCAGCTTATCCCAAGTGCTTTCAGCAACCTGAGGTATTTATCACGCAGAGGCTTAGCAGGATTCTGCCTTCACAGCAGGTTGTTGGCGTGAGGCTGGAAACTCTTGTGCCACACTGACAGGATAAGGCCCTGGCAATGCACTCAGTTAATGAGTTTTGTTACAAGCAGAACTTGAGTCAAGACTACAGAATTGCAGCCTGACAAAGGAAAGAAGACAGCAAATGGGCAGCATCAGCATTCCCCTGCTCAGCAGCACACACCCTGCCCGCTGCAGCACCACAGGGAGATGGGATTTTATTCCTTGTAAATACATCACCTGGATGATTTAACTTCCATGTACAATAATATCCTCCCATGAAATTATGTGCACATCAGAAAAGCTTCCCTTTCCTGATTTGCATGTCAGAGTGAAACAGAAAGGATGGGTATCACCACAGGGGCAGGGATGCTGGGCAGGGAGCTGAAAGTGCTTGTCAGCAGTGGCAGGAATCAAAAGGACACTGCTCCAGAACACGTGGTTCTCTATAAACCCTCAGTAAGCTCCTCCTTGGCTTTGTGTCTACCCTGTAATAATGCTTCAGAAGAGGAACTGTGTTTAACACCCCTCCTGCACACACATCCTCCTTTGCCATGCCACCCATTTTTCTGTGAATCTTTCTTTTCTCCTTGGTGAGAGCAAAGGCTCACCTCTTGCTTCCTTTTATTCCCTAAAAGCGCAAATAGCTCCTCTCCTCAGCCAGTGCTAGAGGAAGAGAGCTCATGCAGGGAGATGCTGGGGACAGAGGAGCAGCAGGATAATTGTTGAAGTCATGTTCAACTTAGATTTCCAGTATATTGAAAGGGTACCTGTGCTCTTCTCCAGGCTCCCACAGTGGCTGCTGTCAAGGACAGGCTGCGCAGAGGAGAGACCCACATGGCTCTCTCCATGAGAGAGGCCAGTGCTGCCTTTTGTACAGACACTGCCATAATGGGCAGTAGAACAAATCAGGCACTCTCTCTAAAGTGAAAACATTCCTGGCTTAGCCTTTTGATCCTTCAGATAGTTATTCATTGTATGCCTGCAGGTGGACTGAAGCAAAGGTATTACTTCAATAATGAATTCAGCAGTTTAGCAGTAGACTAAGACTCAAATTGCAAAATGATTCATCTTAGAACCTGTTTATAAGTGAAAAACAGGTATCTTGAGGCTAGTAACCTTTTAGAAGCATCACAGTGACAGATTCTGCCTGATAGGTTTGATGTTGACGCCAAGCATTGCACACTCCGTCTTTTTAGCAAGTACATTTCTAGATCTGAGTGCAAAATCCCCCCACCCCATGGTGGCAACCATGTGGTACAGCCTGAGGTGTTGCTCAGCATCATTAGCTCTTGAAAAGACAAAGTTAATGGACAAGTGCTCACTAACGGTGTGTCTCAGGGGAATTGCACAATTGATACACTCTCAACCCAGCAGATCCGGGATCACTGAGAGCCTCTGACAGGTAGGGAAAGACACACAAGTGAACAGGGATTTATGTGATGGCATTGCCTTCATTGTGGTGGGGGAACGAGCCACCCTGGCACTGATGCTACAAAGCATCTCACCACCCTCACAGGGAAGAACTGCTGCCTTATATCTAACCCTGTTTCACTTTGAGCCCATCACCCCTTGAGCCCACCGCTACAGCCCCTGATGAAGAGCCCCTCTCCAGCATCCTTGTAGACCCCTTCAGACACGGGAAGCTGCTCTGAGTTCTCCATGCAGCTTCTCTTCTCCAGGCTGAACAGCCCCAATGTTCTCAGCCTGTCCCCATACGGGAGGTGCTCCAGCCCCTGATCATCCCCGTGGCCTCCTCTGGACTTCCTCCAACTTAACTGATGAAAGTTCATTCTCACTTTTAAAATGAAGAATGCTGTAATTGTTTTGGTTGATGAGCTGCCTGCCCTGCGAATCACAGAATGGTTTGGGTTGGAAAGGACCTTAAGATCATCCAGTTCCAGCCCCCTGCCACAGACAGGGACACCTCGCCCTAAACGATGTTGTGCCAAACCAAATTCTTTGATCCAGTTTCTAGGGATAAATCCCTCCTGAAAGCTGAACACAGCAATCCACACTGCCCAGCCAGCTGAAACGGCGTTAGCATGGAAGTACACCGAGCCCACAGCAATGGGGATGCAAATGAAGCTGCTGTATAATTCTTTTTGGGTTGGTTTCTTTGTGCCAAGGCTATTCTGCAGTTCTGAGGTCAGAGCTGACATGGCTCTGAGGCAAGTGAATTGACTGCACTGAGATCAGGAGATATTACAAGTAAAAACAGAACCTCACTGAGAAAAAAATAGAAGCTTTCCATAATGTATGAAGCAGTGATGCAGCGCTGTTTAAAGTACAACAGCTGGATGCTGGGGTTTGCTGTTATGCTGACAAATGGATGCAAGAAAAAAGAAAGAAAAAGGACTTTGTGCTGCCTATTAACAAACATTCATTGAAAAAAATTATTACCAGATCTCTATGAGCAACCTTTTAAAGCTGGATTATATAGAATGAACTCACTGGTTGTCATATATTGACTGCTGGTTGCCTGCAATCACTGAGATCATTTCCCTTTGCCTCTCCTTTCTGTTCAGGCTGCAAATCCACGTGTCAGGGAGTGTATCTCACTATGACCTCATGCCCACACCATAAATCAGTGGTAGTTGTGCTGCTGAGCTGCTGTGCTTAAATCAAACGCCAAGTGTATTAATAAATATGAAATCATGTGGCAGCTCAGCGCTGTGATGCTGACAGGGCTCTGAGGAGCCTGGATCAGAAGCATTGTACCTTGGTAGCAATTGCATCCTGGCACACAGGATTTGAATTGCTGCTCAACATCAGCTAGAGCAAGGTTCGGTTTGGTTCAGCTTGTGTAAATCAGGGCCTTTTAATCTCTCCTGGTGGTGTACTTACATGCTGTTTTTCAGGGGAGGTAGTGGCACAGGCAGACTACACCATCAGTGTTTCCACAAGGCCTTGATCTTGCAAACTCCTTACTCAGCAAGATCCTGGCATGAGGTCTGTCTGCACTAAACCGGGGATAAAAGGAGCATCTCAGGGAAGAGCCATTTGCTGCCACATCTCTAAATCTCATTGAGCAGAGCAAAGCTGCAGCAGCGCAAGCCCAGGCTGCCCAAGAGCAGAAATCCCCATTCCCCCAGCACAGCGCTCGCTTCAGACACAATAACAAACAGAGTGCTCAAGCCTGAAAGGAGGCTGGAGTGATCAGGGTTTACAGGTGGAACTGGACCCCCACAAGCACCTCAAACACCAGGCTTCCTGGTGGAACCATTTACCTCTTTCTGAAGCTGTAAAGGCACAAACCAAACTCTGTCAGTATGAACAGTGAAGCATCCTCTGCAGCGGTGTCCACATCTCTGCACCCAGGCACACAGCAGGGACAAGGCACAGGCTGTGCTCCACCACACTGAGAACAAGTTGTGATTGACTTGCACTCAGCCCCATCTCTCAGAACTAATTCTTGTGCTGAAAGAATACAAACACATTTAGTAAAACTCAAATACCTGAAGACTAAAAACTTTGCAACTCTGTCATTGTGATTTGCTGCAGAGGGCAGAGAAGAAACTTTAGTTCTGTTTGATTCAGAAAATGATATTTGTACCTTTCAAAGAGAAATACTCAGTCGTATTCAGATGGGCTAAAATTGTGCTGGAAGTTCTTGTCTAGATTTACCATTTTAAACAAAAATAGGTTAAAAGTCTTCCTTAAGGAGAACAGCAAAATAAAACAGCTTTGAAGGCAAAGCAAACAGAACTGTAGCTCTATAAAGCAGCAAAGATCCATTCACACTTTGAAAGAAAGAAAATACCCACCTTATTTGCAGTCTTTCTTTTACAAGAGAAAGAGAAACAGGAACTCTGCATAAACCTGCTCAGCCACGCAATCAATTCCTGAGAGCAACAAGCTTCTGTGAGGCTGCATTTGCTCCATTTTTCCCTGGGTGAGAGATTCTGCATTAATGGTGGTTTTATCAGTACAAGCTATGCACATACTGATGTGTCAGAGCCTCTTCTGTGGGTTTCTTTCACATGCAAGAGGTCAATAGTGGAAACAGTGGTGAGTATGTGATGGCCACCTGCTGTGGTCATTAGAAGACAAAGCTGAGACAAAAGAGAAAATAGATATTAGGGGATCCTGCACAGGTGTATGAACCAGTAGACAATCTGCAGACTTGTGCTCAATTTGGATCAAGATAGCTGCCATCATTGCTTTAAGTGGCAAGACTTGGTAAGGATGCTGGGAAATGTACTTCATGTGCTGTCCATGATCCTGTCTGAATTCAGCTGATAGCAGCATCAGTGCTTGATGGAAGACCTCAAGAGCAGTCCTGAGGACTTACATTTCCCCCAGCCAGAGCTACTCAACACATACCAGGTGGAGAAGGGCCATCCTGGCATATGGGGACTGGCATGATGCTCCAGCTGAAGTACTGCAGGCACAGCAGAAGGTCCTGTCAAAACAATGTTTTACTGTCACCCCGAGTCTAAGGACATATTCCAACCACTGCTGTCTCCATGGCTTCAGCAGCACTGGTTTTATGACCCCGTGTCGTCTTCCTTCAGTCTTTCTGTAGGATAGGGCTAAACCTCTGCTGCACAGCACAGCACAATCAAGCCACTGAATTTTCTGTGCACTCCCTCAGAAGCCTCTGGGAAGCTTCAGGAATGTGAGGGCACCAGACACCACACCTAGTCCCTTTTGAGTTCAAACACTTTGCTCTCAGCTTCATCACTCGGTGGGGTGAAGCAGAGGGAAACAGTGCTGGCAGTGGGGTGGCAGCATGGAAGGGCACATGATGAGCTCCAAAGCATGTGGATGCTCCTCAGCAACATCCATTTTGTTCTTCTTCTCATGTCTCAGCGGCCTGGAGGCCTCTCGGGTCCCAGCGTGCAGCAAGACTGCAGAAGAGTCATTTGTTTGTAGAGGAACTTGCACTGGGAGCATAAACTGCAAGAGAGAGCCAGAGGGAAGAGGGGTTTGTGCATCAAGGTGATCCAGGCTGTGATTTTTTCTTCTCTATCCTTGTTGGAGTGAAGATACAGCAACTGCTTCTATCAGTGGAGAAGAAAACCATGGCAACAGAAACTTAGTTCATCCTTTAATTTATTGCCACCAAGGTATTTGCCGAGTGCCAGTTCCCTGGGAAAAATTCATTTTTCATCAGTGTTACAATGAAATTAGCATCAGACGAATTAATGCACTTAACAACTGTCAAGAAACACCGAGAAACATGCCTGAGACTTGAAGACAACTGCAGTTATGAGTCCCTTCAACCTATAGCACGCATCAGCTAACTGGATAAATATCACTGCAAGTTTGAGTCATGATTTGGTGTCATTTTAAATTTAAGTGAAGCAAGGGTTTTCTTTATGTGGCTAATGCTGGAAGTGACACAATGAATAAAGGGCACAAGCTCTTGTTCGTGTTGCAGCTCACTCAGCCTTAAACCTGGAAGAAAGTGGAGGCATTTCCTAAATGGGTCAAGTCATAAGCAAACATGGCTGGTTTGTACCCAGAGGAGAAGGGGTGTGTAACCCCTTTTGCCAAACAGCCTCGGGACTTAGGCCACTTCCTTCTCCTCAATTTTCCTCTTTTAACTAAGCAAGGAGCCCCTGAAGCAATTGGCATTGCCATGAAGTGTCTCCCAGTCAGGAGAGCTCTCATGAAGCACACCAGCCACTCTGCTGCTATTTCACAGGTGGCAAAGCAGCAGCATGGAACATTCATGGGTGTCTACAGGAGATCCAGGTGTTGGTTTGCAGGTGCTCCCAAGCCTGCTCTGTTGCTCCATTCCCTGGCTTAGCTCCAAGGTTATCCTCTGCTATGCCACGCTCCCAGCAGCACTTCTCCTCATCGCTTTGGTATCTAATGTGAAGTGCTAATGTGAAGTGACAGAAAACAAGCAACCAGCTGCCCAGAGCATCTTCAGGCTTTACATCCCTGTCTTGAGAGAGTCCATGTCTTGGTTTTGGGCCAGGGACAAAACCAAGTAACTCTTTTCCCCAATGCTAATGCTGAATCACAGCTAATGCATTAAATATACAACACAAGGGCTTCAAATACAAGTGAGATGACTACAGATAGAATCATCATGTTTCTGTGACTATTTTGAAGGAGTGTCAGCTCTCTGCTTTCTCTTTCTATTGATTTTAATATACTGCATCACCTACAGATAGCAATGCCTACTGCCAGACACGTCCTATGGGACTGAGCCCTGGGGCTGCTTTCAGCACCTACAGAGACTTCAGGAAATCTGGATTGTGACGGGCCTGTTTTCCTACCTGGAGCAATAGCTTTCTAGAGGATGGTTTAGTTAGATGTCTCCTGATCTGAAGCCAGACTTCCTCCTCCAAGTAACTAAACACCATTCACTTACATGAAAGGCTGCATTTCTGACATTCATTCTGGGTATTAATCAGTAAGCTGGTAACAAGCTGACCACTTTGTTCAGCCTCATGCTTTTACCAAGGAACATTATTTAGTGCCACATACAAAACAGCATCTTTTCTGTGAGAAAAATAGCAACTGATTCATTGTTCAGCTGATAGGAGGAATTACCTCCACCACTGTGTGATTCATCTTGATGCATCCTACGCCTGGAATCATGGAAGAATAATTTAAGTCAACTGAACACATTGGCAAGCTCTAAACTAACTGCAGCAGCTGGGCATTGGCATGGGCTGCTGGGGAAAGCCTGCACGTGGTACACATTGCTGAGGGACTGTTTCAGAGTAGCAGTACTGCAAAGATGAAACCATCCTTAAAGGCATGGATGCTGCTCCCTCCGCCAGGGTTCAGTGTGGAAAACCAGTTCTCAAAGGAGAAGGGAGAAAAAGCAGCAAGTCAGAGAAAAAGGAATACAATTTTTAATGTAGGCAATGCAAGATCTGTGGAGGGAGAGTGACAAACATTGAACTGTTCCATGTACTGATGAGACAGGACAGGGCATGGCAAAGCACCCTAAAATAGCACAAAAGCCAAAGACAAACAGAAGATGGGTGTCATGGGTTCAGCAGTAGCAGTCATTTTTCCCTTTTCTTGGTAGCTGGTGCAGTGCTGTGGTTTTGACTTGTGGCCTGAGAACAGTGCTGATAACACCAATGTTTTTAATTATGGCTTAGTGATGTTTGGTCTGGCCAAGGACTTTCTGAGTCTCATGCTCTGCCAGGGAGGAAGGGGAGCCGGGAGGAAGCAGAGACAGGGCACCTGACCCAAACTGACCAAAGAGGTATTCCATACCACAGCGCGTTATGCCCAGGATGCAGAAAACGGAGAGCAGAGACCCGGAAGGGGGGTGGGGGCGCACTGGCTTGGTCAGGCTGGGTATACATGGTGAGCTGTTGTATTCTTTTCCCTTGTATTTCTCTTGTCATTATTAT
>JAOEHY010003792.1:6337-18015 GCA_025447955.1 Psilopsiagon aurifrons | reverse complement strand
AGCGGCGCGGAGCAGCGCGGACAGCGGGGGCTGCCCGGCCGCCAGGTCCCCTGCCGCCGTCCCTCGCAGCGGGCAGCACGGCCGCCCCGGCGGCCCTGGGAGAGCGGGCGGCTTGTCCGTAATTTATTTATCGTTTTTCCCCGGCAAAGGAGAAAAGTGGGTTATCGATTATATAAACACATCAATATTCATGCGCCGCCGCGCCGCGCGGAGGGACGCGGCTCGGCCAGAAAAAGCAACGGAACAGGGGGAGGGGGCGCGGGGAGGCGCGTCCCGCCGCGGCGGGGATGGGCGCGCTCCCTCCGCACCCTCGAAGCGCGCAGCGGGACGTGCCGGCACTGCTGATCCGCCGCGCGCTGACGGAGCCGCCAGCCCGGGGACGCGAAGGGTCGGAAGGGTGACGGGTGGGGCGGCTACGCCCTCCGCAGAGGGGGCACGGCCTCTCACCTGAGCACCCCCCCCGGCCCCCCGTGCAGCGCCACACGTCGGGGAGATCCGCGAGCTCTGCGCATCCCGCGGAGCCTCCGCGGCCCCGAGCTAACGCGGGCAGCTTGGGGCACCGCCGCGTAGCTGCAGCCGCTGATAGCCCCGGCGAGTTTTGGGGGGGCTCATGCTGCTCCGTTGTGGGCAAGCATCCGCGCCTAGGGATCCCGGCACCGCACCTGCGCACGGCCCTCCCGCAGCACAGGGCACGGAAAGTTTCCATAGGGGCCTCACGAGCTGCCGCCCCGCAGGTAGACGCCGTTGCGTCCCTCGACGGGCGCCCCCACCCACCCCTGGGCACTGACGGGAGGGTCACTTTCTGGGGGCTTCAGTCCTTTTCCGAGGGTGCTGCCTCGCTCAGCGCCAGGGCAGCCAACCGCGGCTCCACGGGGAGGGAAGGTGCGGGGCGGAGGCTGCACGAAGCGGCTGCTTGGGGACGTGCCCCCCTCCCCCCGTTCCCCAGTACTGGCACTTTCTCCCTCTTTTTTGGCCCACTGCCTCCAAGCGCCCCCCGCGGACGCTGCTCCCAGGGAGGGGCGGGGGGCAGACAGGCACTCTCTCTTAGCTGCCGCAGCGGCCGGGTCCGGCCCTGCCGCCGCGGAACAGCGGCAACGGGAATAAATAAATACAGACGCAAATAAATAAATAAATACAAATCCTTAATAATGACGCCAGCGGTGACGTCAGCTCTGCGTGCATCACGACACAGCGCGGCGCGGGGGGCAGCAACAAGTGCGGGCTGCGGCGCCGCTGCCGGGGCGACCCCTGGCGCTCGCCCGCCGTACCGCGGGGCCGCCGCCCCGGCTATAGCGCGGGTAGCGCTGCTCCGTGCGCGGCGGCTCCGCGAGCCCCGTTGCGCGGCGGCTTTGGTTACATTTAGCACAGAAACGCGCTTTTCGTGTCACAAAACCGGGTTCATGTGTTGCGTATATGGGCAAAACGGTTTTGATGAAGCGGGGCATAACGTGCCAACAGCCGGCGCAGCCTTGACGCTCTGGACATCTCGATGGGCGTGAGGGGCCGCCCCGCTGTGAGCTGCGCGGGGTGGTGTTTGGTGAGGGGGGATAAAGAGCAACCCCTGTGCGAGGTGTGGGTGAAGGTTCTGTTGGCCCCGGGCAGACGGCACTGTGAAGGTATGGAAATTTGGGCAGTGCTTGCCATGGCACCATGTGGGCGAGGGAGTTCACTCCAGCATCTTTGGTGCTCGTGTCTGGTTGGCCACCTGCTCTGGGCTTCCATCGCATGCTGAGCGCTTCTCCAGGGGGAGTTTGCTTTTCTTATAGTTCCTCTGGAGGAAATGCCAAATTCTTCCTTCTTGTTTGTAAAAGGTGTCATGTTTCCTGCCCTACACCCTTCTAAGGTGCCCCGGGCATCTGTCCAGTCTGTGGCCCCGCAGCCTCTGAGCTCATGCAGTGTTGAGGTGGAAGAATGGCATCTTCAGTGCCAGGGAAGGGGAATTTGCCTCCAGTGTTTGGCAAGCCAGAGATGAAGATGCTGGAGCTCACGCTGTGGGAAACCTGATGTGCTGTCCCAGGACTTCAGAAACCAGGAGCAGGCAGGACAAGCGCTAGAGCATCTGGCTGTGAGCACTGTGGGAATGCTGGGTTGCTGGATGGAGCAGATTGGAAGCCAGCAGAAGTGCCAGTGCTTGGGTTTTCACCTGCCCTCAGTGGCCTGTGTGTGTCCTGGATGGGCAAAACCAGCAGAACCGCTCAGGAGAGTTGTGTGTAGCCAGCTCTTTTGACCACTAAAGTCTGACACTTTGTGCTTGAGAGCTCAGTCTCCCCAGGGAGGATGCTTTGCAGAGGCTGGGTAGGTATGGGAGATGATGCAAGTGAGACCCACACCTCGACACATCCTTGCAAAACAGGGAGTGCTGCTCCATTTCACCCCCAGTGAACTGCTGGCACAAATAACTTGCATTTCTTCAGAAATTCACCTTTGTTTTCACTGACCTTGGCATGTTTAATCAGGGCTATATTCTCACACAGATAAAACTGTCCTCAAAGGATTGTTGCAATATATTTGGCACAAACAGGTTTTTATTTGTTTATTCATTTTCTTTATCTCAGGCAGGTAGGGCTGCTCCTTTCCCACAATATATAACCAAGTAGCAAAGAGAACTTCTCGTCTCCATTTGCGCCTAAATCCCTCTGATTCTGCCCCAGCATCTGGGGCCCAGGCACCACTGGCAGCTTCAGTGCTGTCTCTGAGCTCCTGTCCACTGCATGGAGCATCACCTGTGGCTCTAAGGGTTGCAGAGCCCCATCCTTCCCTCCAACCACAACCTCACTCCACAGGAAGCAAGCATCCCTCTAAGTCATGGCATTATAACTGTTATCAAGAAGGTGGTGAGGCTTTATAACCATGCATTGGCACATTTTGTCCCTCTGAACAGGGATTGCTTATCTGTACAACATGCTGGGAAACAGGGCTTATGCATGATGACCCAAGCCACCACTCCATGAACTGAGCTTCCACAGGGCTCCATCTCACCTCCAGATTCCAGGGTGCTCAACTCCAAGGTTGAGCTTGTGTCTGTAAAGTTTACATCTAAAACCAGAAATCAGACAGCGGGACAATCTGATGCTCACTTGAAGACCCAGATATAAAAGGTCCCCTGAGTAGGTAGGTTTCTTCTCACTGAACTTCAATTATCTGAAGGTTTGATGTCCAAAATGAGCTAGCGGTCCAACTTCATGCTTTAGACAGCAGCAAAAGGCAATTCCTGAGGGCCAGAGGACATCAAGTCTCCTGCAGGTATAGATTTGCTTCCCTCAAAGAGGATGAGTTGTGCATGTCTATCCATCCATCATCCTGCAGGTCCCTTCCCTGCCTCCCCAACTCAGTGCCTGTAGGGCAGGGGAAGGGGCCCAATGTGGGCAAAAGAAGGTGTTCACCCTCCATCCCCACAGCTCCAGCCCCTGCCCATGGGGCCTCTTTGGCCAGTGCTGCTGCCTGGTAGGACCTCTGGCGTTTTGCTTGAGTTTCCAGTGTTGGTAGTATTTTGAATGGGATAGCAGCAGAGGCTGGGGCAGTGCTGAGGAGTACATAATCCTGGCAGTAAGGGTATGTGTATTCATCATTACTCTTACGTCAATTGTATAGGAGCCTGGTCCTCCCCACAGCCTCTTTATATTTCAAAATGATAAATAAAAAAAATACACAGCCTGTTTATAGCAGAAATTGAAATTCCACATTTAATCAAAGGCTGGATTTTGTCCTGCAGGCACTGGATAAGTTTCTTCATATGAATATTTTGTAACTTTCTCTGTCCAAAAGAAATGTGCAAAATGTTGTAGTTTCTGCTCTTTCCTTTGGACATTCCAGGCTTTTGCTTAAGCTTCTCATAAAAGGCTATTTTCAGTGGAGAGAGAAAAAAAAAAAAAAGCAGCCTACAGTATGCCGAGTCAATAAAGTGATGCAAAACCATAAAGCACAGCAATTATAACAACTGAGATCAGTAGATGACGAAGGGAATAAGATGGGGATCAGACTGAGCAGTAGCTGAAATTGAATACATAGAAGCCAAATAAGGCTGGTCCTAATAAACAGCCAGACTAAAACACATTCAAAGCGTTGACTGATTGAATAACTTCATTTTCATGCCTTACAATTAAAAATAGTTGTGGTCAGGCATGTTGGGAGGCAGGAAGCAATTGGAGTCTTCAAGCCTGGTTTTATGCTCAGAAGGAAATCCAGCCTGACCCACTCTGCAAGTGGGTCTGTGCTGGCATAGGGCTGGCAAGCCAGGACTGCTGTGGGGTGCTTTAGGTCGCTTGGTGATTCTCTATTTGGAGCTTTACTCTTCTAGGCCTTTAAGACATGGAGCAGTTCTATGGTGAGCGCTCAGGGTGAGAGCTGGGGCCATGGTGGAGCTGTGGGGACCATGCCAGCCTCTGCTCCTGCTCCTGCATGGGGTGGGAAGCAAAGCCTTTTGACATTGCCTGGATGCTCAGTGTTCATTCAGCAGGTTTTAGGATTGGTCTCTCGCTTCAGGAGCCCTTTAGCTCAGATATTCGAATCACCAGCTTGAAGAATTAAAAATACCAGGAATTGGAGCATTTAACTTCCCTCCAAAAAGTCCACCAGCCAGAATGAGTGACCCAACCAAGCATAAAACCCAATGTGAGATCAGCTTTCAAATCCCAGCCTTTAATTCACATGTCCATTTGGACTTATTTTTATTTACCTCCCATTTCTTTTTATTGTCCTGGCACCATATTTTTAAGCTCTCCTGTAGGACTATTAGCAGCACCCCACTGCCCCAGGGCTCCTGGACCAGGCTGGTTAAGGAAAACAATCATCACTGCATATCAAGAACTTTAATGGTAAAAAAGTGACTGTGGGGGAATGAATCACCTGCAAATGCAGAAACTAGGAGAGTGCCCAGATGGTCACAGAGCATTAGGAGCCCCATAACAAGGGGTGCAGCCACGGGATGGGAAGAGCAGTTCAGCAGTCCCCAAAATATTTTCTTAAGTTTCCTGGTAACAGTAAGCTGAGGTGGCTGCTACCTGCTGCCTGGAAAGCTGGTTTCATGCAGTGGCACAGGGTGATGGGTCAGCTAAAACAGAGCCCACGCAGTTTCTGCCTGATTGGTTGCTAACCAAGATACACTTTTCAGACACTGTTAATTGAGTCTGATGAATTTTGCTCCAGTGGGACCTATTACGGGCAAAAATACAAGTGACATCAGAGCCATAACTCATAAAAATCAAGTCCCTGAATTACATCTGAGAGCAATATGAAAATGCAAGTGGGATTTCAAATGGTATCAAATAACTTTCTGTCATTCCTTATTAATACCACAGAGCTAATAGAAACAGCTATATTATCATCCTAATGTCATTATACATATATAATACACACGAGCGCATACACACAAACAGTGTGTGTAATTATAACAACATTATTTTGTTCACACAGCCTGAAAAATGTGATTAGATGGCGGCTCTGAAATGGCAATATTCAATCAGGTATGACTTGTATATTGGCTTAGAGCACAGTCGTCTACTTATGTAAAATTATGTCTTGTTATGTGCAGTGGTAGCACGGACAGCTGTGAAAGAAAAAGGGGAGCTGAGGCCACAGAGATCATTTAATCTCAAGTCAGAAGAGCTGAACTGTCATTTCAAAGCTGGAACACCATCACTGTCCAGCCAGCTCTCCCTGGCTATCCTTCCTTGCCTGTATCACTTCAGAAAACATGCTAATATATCTGCTAAAAATAGCTGCCTTCTCACAAAATCCCAAATAAAATCTCTCCACTGGACCAAAACTATTTCTATCTTAATCATAAAGCTCAGAAGAGGATGTCACCTGGTAAGGCTTTAGATGGGCTTCAGTTTCCAAACAACGTGCAGGAAATGCATGGCAGCCATTTCACATCCAGCTCCTGTCAAATAATTTATCTTAACTGTTTTTACTGAAAACACATATATGTATATATATCCCTGCGTGATGCGGATAGCTGGAGCTGGAAATATTGCCCTAAGAATGCCAGGCCGTATTTACCCAAGTCAGTGGTCAAAGCAAGCTGCTATTCTCGGTGTGCCAGATTTAAACCGGTTTAAGTAAACAAGCTGACCTCTTTCCCTTTAGCAGGTCTCAGCCGCCATGGCCTTTTTGTTTCATACATTTGGCGATTCCAGAGGCGGGTAAGCATCTATCCCAGAGGGAGCAGCCAGTGCTACCAGACAGCAAGCCAGAGAGGGAAAAGCAGGTTTCCCAGGCAAGGGATGCACCAGCCAAAATCAAAATTGGCCTTTTTTCAGCCCTGCCCTCATTTGAAAGCAGAGGACTTTACATCTTCATTGACTCTGAATGCCTTGCCCCTGACTAACTGCTTGTGGCAACTCTTGCTTTCCTGTTTAGGGATTGAGTTTTTCTGTTTTCAACTAGTTTGGTTTGTGCAAGGACATCTGATCTCTCAGTTACTGAGATCTTATTTAACATCGCTAGGATGAGATACAGTGACACAGAGGAAGGGCTCCTGACACCCCCAAGTACCCGCAGGGCACCTGGCCCATCCTGTGCTCACAGCTGCAGGATGCAGGGCTGGCGTGTCTGTGTGTCCCCCACCACAACCTTGGGGACTTTTTCCCCTCAAACTGTAGCAGTCACTTCTACACATTTATTCCCATGTCTTCATCCTTTATCTGAGTTACAAATGCAACAAAACTGGTGAGTCAATCATCCAGCACAGTTTAGCAACACTTAACCTTTGGCTAAGCTGTCTTCAAGCCATTCCCCCTTAAGTACATACCTGAGACAGCTCAGCAAACAATCTGATGGGGACTGCCCAGCAACTCCCCTCCTCCTGAATTTTGCCTGGAAAAGGTTATTGGTGTGTGGTACCAAGTGGCAGTAGGAGAGAAACAAAGCAAAATAGCTCCTGGTACCTCAGCTCTGTGTCTTGAAGGCTGCTTCTTGCCCTGCAGGACAACTGGCTCCATCAGAAAGTGCTCCTCTGTCCTGTGGTCACTGTGGTCCCTGGTGCTGGTGTCAGGGGGTACAGTGGTTTCTTCAGCCCTGAACAGGCCCTGCAGTTGGGCTGAAATAACTGCTGATCATAAACACAGGACTTGTCTGGTAAACACTGGAGAGGACACGGAAATCATTCCTCCTCCCCTCAGTTCAGGTACACACGTCAAACTAAAATACTAGAAGGGAAAAGGAATCAATCTCCAAGTCTAGCTCCACCAAACACGGGGTTATCCAGCTGCTGTTTCCAGGGAGCATGGATATCTGCAGCTGACTATCTGCCGTACCAGAAAGTCTTTCTTCTCCTTTCAAGCTCCAACTTTTCTTACCCAAGCGAGAGCTGGACACGTTTCCAAAGTACAAGGCTCTCTGAGGTCTAACCACCATGGATCCAAGCCTCTGGGGATAATAGAGTTGGTTAGAGTTAAAAAATCCTCTTGAGAAACAGATGCTTTGGCTCGTCTTCATTATACCTAGCCTGATTTATTTTAATTGCTTTGGGTATCCGGAATACTACAATTGCATAATCTCATGCACATGCCTTTAAAAGGAAGCCTTGGCTGCCACGTCGGGAAGGCAGTGTTAAATACGGAAAAAGTACTCTATGCAAAGTCTCATTTATTTTGGAAATCACTGGAGAGAGTTCTCCTGAAAATTCACAGCAAAACATATGCCACATTTGAATAATGATCCTGAGAGGTGCTCTACCTAACTTTGCAATAAAAAGGGTTCCGAAAATTGCAGTTCTTCAAAAAGATCTTATACCCAACCCTGGAATTTCAGGGCAAACAGAGGGCAGTTAGGCCCATGGTGGCAGCCCCAGGGTCATCTGCTGAAGGCAAGGTGAGACCTGGCTGCCTGACACTGTGCACCTGGGGAGCATCACTTCCACCCTGTACAAAAAACAGTCAGAAAACACTAACTTAAGTGAAAACGTGTTTTGAGCAGAGTCAATGGGAACCACAGGCTCAGGACAGCAAGAAAGGAGGTGGCCTGCTGAGATCTGCCCTTCCTGGGTTTAGAAATACAGGGCTTCATCTCAATAAAACAAAGCAGGAACAACAGGATTGCAGAGAAATACCTGAATATCAGCCACTTGTCTTATCTGATGCAGTGCACAAGATGCCAAATATTGTCTGCTTGGGAAAAAAAGGGTTGCACAAACCTCATTCCAGTTAAGAAAAAAATATCATTTAAGGTACTTAAATAATAAGGTACCTATTAAGGTACTTATTCTGGACCTAGAATAAGGATTTATTTTGAAGTCTTGCCAATATTATGTTCTTATTATCTGTTATTAAGATGATTTCTGGAGAGAGATCCGTATCTTACCAAAAGCTTTTCTTTGTCTGTACTTATTTTTAATTTATCTCATTGAACATACCAATACCTTCCATAAACACTGCTCCTGCAGCCAGTGGGGGTAACCTGTGAAACGAGTTGACAAAGAACTTAAAACAGCCCCAAACCCTGCCCTTACCTTTGGCTTATTGATGTGCTTTCCTGTCTTCTAAAGAAAAGCAAAGCCCTGAAATTTGATACATTACTTACACTGTATTAATTATTTTAAAACATGCAACTGTTTTAAACATGTTTAAAGCATGCAAATTTGCTTTGCAGGAAAAATATTTGATTTATCCTCAGCAGCCTTCGTGTTCACACAGACAAACGTGTGTGTGTACCCTGTGACCCTGGATGCACAACAGATATTGTGGGGGATGACTGACCAAACATGCTCTGCACAGTGCTGAGATAAGCAAGCCCAATAAACTTTACAGGTGAAGTAGGAGACTCATAATCATATCTTCTGATCTTGAAGAGGAACTGTGAGCATTATTGACTTGATTTCACTTGGTATTGTTTATCTGGGACCAGGCTGGATTTGCATTGATTTGGTGCCAGACCAGGGAGTGCAGTCAGTGCTACCATACCTGGCTGGCAGGTGCTTTGAAAATGGGTTATACGACGGACTGTGAACAGGCAGCAATGCCACAATTTACAGGCTACACCTTTAAACACCCACAATGTATTTCACTTTTGCAGATGATAATGAAACTCACATTTGGTAGAAGTCCACAGAGACTATCAGGAGTATTAATGTTATCACAGCAGTTTATTAGTGCCTGCACATTGAGAAGTGGGTAAGGAAACCCTCTGGGTTTTGTTGTGCTATCAGCAATTATCATGCAAGATTTCTGTTCCTGGTCCTCCCTCTGATAGGGTTTGGAAGAAAATTACTCCAAGGTTGATCTTTGGGAAGTGCCTGGGCTTTTAAGCAGTGCGATGTTTCCTCCATTGCCTTCTGCAAACATCAATTTCTCAAACAAGAGCTGAGGGCTTTTCCTGTCCATACTTCTGGGAAGCATTGCCATTTCTAGCTCAACAAACCAGTGTGCCTCAGGCTTGCAACATTCGTACGTGCACCTGCCATCACACAGAATTAAAATAACCTTCAGATGTGGGTCTGCACGTCTGTTTTGTTTCCATCTTCCAAGCCAACCAACCGCCCTGTGCTTTGCTCCCCTCTTTCTCCTTGAGCTCCCATCTCTGCTGGTAGACAGGTATCACCAGTACTGGATTTATGGTGGAAGTGATGTGGTGCTGTTGTGTATTCAGACACCAGAAAGCCATCGACGGTTGGCTTCATGAGGAACAAGGCCTCATGGGTTCTGGAAACCTGTCCCTGACACACCAGAAACCCATCCTGTCCCTTCTCTTTCTCTTTTAATGGGGTCAGGGCTATAAAACCTTGTGCCTGTTATCTAGGATGAGATCTAAGTGCTGTGATCAGTCTGTTTGAAAGGTTTGCATTCTTTAAAGCTCTTTATATATTAAAGAAGGAAAAAACCCAAAAAGGCAAGGAAGAAGCCCGCAGTGGGGCTGACCGATTGAAGAGGAGCCTCTCAGCACAATTCAGGGCTGCTGCCCGAGGAGGCAGTGGCACCGCAGAAATCAATGGGCTGGTGACAGGAGCGTTCCGGAAGAGGGATGTGCTCGGGAAGAGATCCATTTCTCTTGAAAGCTTTGTTGAGGCTCCTCTGTCCAGGAGGGACACCTAAAGATGAACCTGACCCCAGCACAAGCCAGCCCTTGCTGGGCTCCAGAGGAGTCACAGCACACGTGTGGAATTTCAGCTGTATTTACATTTTGAAACCAAATACAGAATGGCGCTTGCCCCAGAAGCCACCTGCACTGGGATGAGGCCCCACAGCCACCAGCTGCAGGCTGGGCTGGGGTCTTTGTGGAGGCATAGCCAGAAAGTGCTGGCTTGTTCTTCCCAGGCAGCACAAGCCAGGCACTGCCAACACCTTGCCAAGTTTGCCTAGGCCCTGCCGAAGCATCCTCAGCCAAACAGCACCTTTACTGATGGACGTGTTACTCTGTTACGCAGATACACCAACAGACCTTCCAAAATACAGACAAGGCTTTAAATCAGCCTTGGTTCAACTCCCACTGCTCGGTCTGCTTTGAGAAGTGGAGCGTTTGCTGGTGGAGTAGCTCCTGGCTATTATATTTAATTAAGGATTCTGCTGAAAGTTCTGCTTAAAATCACAAACCTTGCTGCTCGGAAAAGCATAGGTGATTCCCCCAGAGGCCTGGCCAGCATTCCTGCTCCAATTGTACAACATTATTGATTAATCAAAACTAATGCTCACAGCTGTTGCCTGATGGATAATGTCTTTGGTGTTTGCCTGCACATAATTATTTACTACTTTATTGATGTTATTTATTTCTTCATTAAGTATTGTTGGCTGTTTAATTATGTGAAACACAACTGCAAATGTCACTGCTCAAAGCCATGGGAAGGGCTGCCCAGAGCTGAAATCTTTTAACCATAAACTCTAAAAATAAATCTAAAGATAAAAATATTTTAGCCGGCATTCTGAGCGAAAACCATCAAACCACAAATGCATTACATGGCATCTGGAGGTTGATGCTGGAGTGCCATGTTCAGATAGATTTGCAATGCTGGTTTGATTGCATACAGCAAAGGACTTTTGCAGACTTGTATGTTTTATTAGATCTCCAAAACACAGAAGAAAGGTCCCTATTTTATTCTTGGTAGCTGAATATTTGAAGTAAGTCAAAGGGGGACTGTGGTCTCCCAAAGCTTACTGACAGGAGTGCCCAACCAAGCTCCTTTCAAACACCAGTTCCTGGGATCTGAGAACCTCCCAAGTCAGATGCCAGCACTGCCCAGTGTCTCACTGCAAACTGGGGAGTCTCTCCAAAGCTCCCTCCAGGCTCTCGCCTCTGCCCCCCGTCTCCCTGCAAGTGATACAGACCCAAGGGCCCCTGCGCCCTCCCTGCCCCAGCACCCCACTGCCCTTGCCCTCGTCCGAGGGCACAGCTGCTGCAGCAAGTTCTGTGCCCAACCTGGCTGGATTAGAGAGCTGACATCTAATCCTTGGATCCACGTGGGACAAGAAGGGATGTGCTGAGGCTCACTGAGCTTGTAATGCATGACCAGCCTTAACAGAACCACTTTTCCTTGCCGAGGCCGAGCCATGGGAGTTTGGGTGCAAAATCAACATCTTCAATTCCATCTGCAAACCAAGAGGCAATAAGGAGAAACTAGATTTAAGACATGATGTGTTTCTCTGCAATCTTTAGGTACTCGTTACTTAAAAAAAACCAGCCAGGTACATGACTACAAATATGATATTAGAGAACTCGGAAGGATCTTCTCAATCTGACCCCCCCAAAAA
>JAOEHY010003791.1:0-14150 GCA_025447955.1 Psilopsiagon aurifrons | reverse complement strand
AATTTAGAGACAAGGATGTCGTGTGAGACAGTGTCAAACACTTTGCACAAGTCCAGGTAGATGACATCAACTGCTCTGCCCCTGTCCATCAGTTCCGTAGCCCCATCATAGAAGGCCACCAGATTGGTGAGGCAGGATTTCCCCTTAGGGAAGCCCTGCTGGCTGTCACCAAGCACCCTGTTGTTTTTCGTGTGCCTTAGCATGCCTTCCAGGAGAATCCGCTCCAAGATAATTTTGGGATGGCCAGGCAGTCTTGCATATGCAAACTGAGTAGACCAATCAAGTTTATTCCCTTTTCTACTTACCAGTCTCAAGAGGTAAAATTATCTGAAGTGAAAATGGCTCAAATGTATGGTAAGCAATGTTATACCATACTGATAATTTTACAGAAAATTTTCGTGATGTCTGCATGAGTTAGGAGACAAATCATCTTTCTGATGTGAAGAGTTTAAGATATGAAATCCTGTGGGTTTTCTGTGAAACTTAACATTTTCTGTTCATAAACTACTTTAGTAGTCTACAGCTTTGCTTACAAAATGGCCACAACATGGCTTTGTGTTTTAGCAGTCCACCCTGAAATGGTGAACAAAGTGCCATGATGAGATGCCACCACTTGCAATGCTTGCCACTGTTTCAGCCTGACATCTTGTCAGCCTGGTAGGAAACCTGTCTCCATAATAGCAGTAGAGAAAACTCAAGTAAAAGACATAAACAATTTTAACAGAGTCCCTCAACTTCTTAGCTTTGAGACTGGCAGCAGTGTAAATCCATGAGTGTGGTGCTGGGCCAGGGTAATTAATTGACCAGACCTTCTAATTACCCTCCAGTGTGTGTAGCACTATGATGACACTGACAGTCTGTTTCCATGACCCAAGTCAGTTTTTAGCCAGAGCACAGCACTGCCACTTGACATAGCAGTTTGTTTGATCAGCATAGTGGTATATACATCATATGCCATTATGATCTATAAAGATGTCCAAGGTGGCTGACACTGATTCACTTGTACTGATGCTTTTCAAATGTTGCTTTAAACTGCAGCCTCTCTTCAAAGACTATTACTCAGTACTAGTGAATGTATTCCCTTCTGGTATTTTATCCAAATTAGTGTTATAGGAAGTGTTACATATTTTTAAAATGCCTAAGGTAAAAGGAAGTAAGAGGTTCTTTCGTGGAGCTAAATCATATGGAATTGCTGGAATGATTGTACAACTGATGAAGTATCTAGAGAAGTATTATAGAAAAGGTTTTCTGTGGGGTATATGTGATGGCATCGCAGTCTGATAGTGACTGCACTATTATGCTGAAATATTGGTTGTTTTATCTCAGATGATGTAGCATAAGGAGTTTTCAATTCAATGATATTTTGAATTCTCCACTATAAAAAAGAGAAAAAGGACTGTAAGAAGAGGGAAGATTGTGAACTAATCTTTATGTTTTAATCAAGACCATTTCTATAAAGAAATAGATCTGTATTGCTGTGCAGGAAAATTTTTGGCATCTATAATTAAAAGCTGAATAATGTTCTAAGGGAGGAATCAAATAATTCAGATTGTTAATATTAGAGACATTGATTGGTGGAAAATCGTGAAACTGTAATGCTCTCAAAAGTGTTTCTATCTTTATGTTTGCATTTTTTCCCTGCCTTCATTGGCTGTAAAGCTTGAGGCCCAGGGCATTTTCAGGTGATGAAATACTGAATGGTTTTCAAGGAAGAGAGAATATATTTAGGCCAGAAATCACATCTACATAATAATCCCTTTTGGGATCTGTCTTTCTTAATTATGACTTAATTTTTTTTTTGGAACATAGTAAGAAATATATTGTTACTTATCTTTCAGATTATTGGGAAAGGTCTAATTAGTTAATATTTGCAGTGGACTTTAAAATGTAAAATGGTATGGAAACACTTGATTAATGTTGGTTCAGTAAATGTGTTTAAATATTAATAAATCAAAGCAAAAATATATTAAATGTCTAGGAGATTATATGTAATACTGTAATATAATGTATTTAAAAGCTAGTAAATTTTTAGAATTAAATTTACCAGTGCAAATTTAGTTAAGGATATGCATCATGATTCAGTTTTTAATAACATCATTATTCTTTCCAAAAGTCTGGCCTCATTTAGTGCAAAGAATAAATAGAACTCATTTTAATAACCCACTAGTCAGTATCTTTTCTCTTTACTGTACAGCATGTGATCCCTGTGCATTATTTATTGCAGAGACCTCAAGCTTTGCTATGAAGACAGAACTATTACTCTCCATCCTGACTTTTTTATGGTACCTCTCATAAGTATCTAGAACAAGCATGAAACTTGTAAAAGATTAACTTAAGTGATTTACTTGGCACCACAGGCACACGTAGGAATACAATCTGTTTTTTCAAGATACCATTCAGCTGTTTTAAGACCAGAATTATTATTTGTAGTCTTAGAGTTATGTTCTTTTGCAGTGTATCTCCCTTCCTCTGCCACAGATCATCCTTTTATCTGTGTCTGTCATGATAGCTGAAGTCAAGTGAAAAAGGGTTGTAGCTCATAGTCACCATCTATCTGTGCAACAAACTTGATTCTCTGCAGCAATCGAAGCTGACCCTAACAGGCTCCCTAACCTCCAGGTATTAGGTTGGTCTTGTCCATGTTCCCATGAGGCCCCTTTCTGTATGCTTGGTGCATCAGTTATGCAGATAATACTGATCTGAGACACAGGAAATATATCAGCTATAGTCTTAAGTTCCTTCCCTTTTATTACTCTCTTCGTCACTGTCCCCATAAACTTTTCCCAAAGTTAAAAAGAAACTGAAAACATTACTTTGATTTCTTTGAATTTTAGAAATTCAACACTCTTAACAGATTGTAAAGTATGACTTTCCTTTACAGCGGCTGTGTTAACTTTTCGCTTTATATTTTCCACATATTTACTTATTCTGTTGTTACTGCCTTTCTATCAACGTGCCTAGATAGGAAGTGAGACTGATTAGTTTCTCATTTCCCACACTGTTTCCTCAAGACCTTTTTTGAAGTTAGTCACATTTACCACTTTCCTTTCTCTAGATACAAAATTTATTTAAGTGACAAGTTATTCAACACCACTAGTATGTCAGCATTGTTATCTCTGAGATCCTTTAAAATTCCTGAGTGAGTGTTACCAGGTCTGGAGAGAAACAAATTGGCTTTTCATTTCAAAACTTGTGTCAGTTATCTTCCAAAAGCTTTTCTCCTGACATTTTTGTTGATTAGTCTTTGGCACAGTTTAGGTTCCTCTTTGACCTTCTCTGTGGTCAACACTATTCATTTTGCTTTCTTGCTTTAGTTTTATTTTCCTGAACACTCTTGATTAATAGACTGATGTTCTTTTAGACTCTGCAGATTATGCTGCTTTATGTCCTTCAAAGCTTCCTTACTAGATCTTATTTCTGTAGAAAGTAGTCCCTTAAAAAACATTAATGATCTGCTGCATTACTGTTTTATTTTTTAAATTGTCAGAATGAATGCTTTTTTTCCTTTATTCTTTGCTCTAGCATATGGCTTCCCTTTCTGAAACATATCCATTTACTTTTGAAAGCCTTCTTTGCACTCTTGTTGACCTTGCTGGCCTTCTTTACCTTCTTGAAGTGTTTCTGTAGGTGGTAGATTCATTCTGTGCTTCTAAATCTGGATATTTAATAAGACCATACAGCCCCCTCCCAGTTTCTGTCATTTGGCCGTTCCTTTAAATTTCCTTTCAAAAGCTTTGTGATTTTATGTAATTCATTTGTAATTTAAATTCAATGTAGTAGATGGCTTTAACCTTCTACTTGTAGGAAATAATCTGTATTTAAGAGCATTTTTATCACTGTTACAGAACAGCTTTTTGTTATTTATGTCATGAACTAGAACTTGCTCAGTACTAAACCATGAGATGCTTCTTCACTTAGGTATTCTCTGACTGTATGTTTCACTGAGGACTTACTTCTGAGTAAAAGTTAATCTCTTTGTTCTGCCTTCCCTAATCATACGTGAGGGTAAACGAGGCTTCCTACTATTCTTACTCTTGTCTTTAGGCCTTTAATACTACTTTGCATATTGAAATTACTTTCTAATCCTCATTTACATGTATATAGAATATTTCTTCCAGTTTGTCATGCAGGTTCATTGCAGAGGGTTCCTATGCTGGCTTTGTATGCATTTATCTAATTCATTTTATTGACTGCAGATTTCCTGTAACTACTAACACTGGTGCAGTGTGCTGTAAGCCTGGATAATATCATAGAATCATAGAACAGCTTGGGTTGGAAGGGACCTTCACAGGTCATCTAGTCCAACCCCCCACAATAAGCAGAGAAAATCAAACATGTTGCCTGATTCTGCATATTTGGATCCTGTATGATCCTACTGCGTATTACTTCAGCCAAGTTTCTGAGATGTATTTTGTGTCAACACTGGATTTTTTTAATAACAGGAATTCTAGTTCAATTATGTTATTTTTGGGGATCTACTATTAATGTAAATGCCTGTATATGTGTTGTTCTTGCCTAGTTTTATGTCCCCTCCTTTAGAAGGCTTTATTTCTTACATTTTTCTGTTTCCTATCAGAATCTTGTAAACTTTTAGGATTCTTGTAGCCTCATTCTGTACAGAGAAGCTCACTTTTAGCTTGCTGATTATTCTATTTTGGGCTTATTTTACTGTTTTAGTACCTACTCCCTGAAATAGCTTTTGCTGCCAATGAAGTTAATTAAAAAATGATACAGAGTTTTAAACACCTAGGTAGAATTCATCCCACTTCACTAATACATTACAAAGTTGTTTATGCAGTTTGAAATATTCATACAGGTTTCCCTCTCTAGACCTTGAAGAGTTGACATACTTTAGGAGGGCAATTTTTAAAAACATACATTTTGTTTGTAGGGTGGCTACAAGCAAATTTGAATCCAACCATGCGATTATCCTCAGGCGGCTCTAGCTGTACAAATCATCTTTCCTTCCCCTGCAGCCTAGTTTGTAGTTAACACCAGTGACACTTGTATGACACTGTTCTCAAATGTATATCCAAGCTTCCCTTGTACAATACAAAGTTGATCCCTTCTAAGCCTACAAAATTTAAGAATAAATATTTGCAGTATAATGACAAAAAGAAAACAAAAGGTAGGGACAAATGATTAGTTTTCATAATAGAGAAATGGTACTAGTACGAGGTCCATTGTCATCTTGCCTGGGACTTGTGCTGATCAGTATTCATAAGTTATCTAGAAAATGGGGTGACTAGTGAGGTGACAGAGTTTGCTAATGTTGCAAAGTAAGCAAAGGCATGCAAAATTGAAGCTGACTGTGAGATATTCATATTTTATGGCAGAGAAATAAAATTACAGATAAATGTAATATTAGTCAGTAAATGCACACAGAGAAGCAGCCTACTAGATACATGAATGCAGGCTTTAATTAAGCTATCACCAGTCCAAGAAGTTTTGTGAATCATCATATATATTGACTATCATGTCAGTTCTGTGCATACCAAAAAAGAAGACAAGCACATTTTAAAAACAATTAGAGAAGATTGCTCGGCAGAAGGGAAAACTTTATGGTTCTGCCATATACATCTAAGATGCTTCCATATCTTGAATACTGCATGCAGGTAAGATCGCACCATCTTTTTAAAAATAAGAGATAACAAACCTAAAAAAGGTATGGACAAGGATCATGAGTATAATCTTCAGCTTGTAAATGAGGTGACTGGGAAGGAGACTACCACAGAGTTAGATGAAATCACAAAAGGTGTGAAAAGTTGAGTAGAAGAATATTTTACTTCTACTGTAAGAAAATGAAAGGGCACTCTATCAAATCAAATTGGTTTGATTTTAAGACAAATTAATGGAATAAAAATTGTGTTAGAGGATTCAGTTCCAGAGGTTATTGAAGCTAGGAAAGCACACAGAAAGTAAAATCATTCTGAATTTGATCTGTTCTTACATTTCAGACATCTTCCACTGGTCCTCACCAGAGGCATGGTACTGGTGAGATGGACCTTTGATCTAACCCACTGCAGTCATTCTTATGCCCCTAATGTTCTATAATCTGAATGGGATTTCGGAAGCTATTTGCAAATAGCATAGGGATGAACCCATCGGTGGCTAAAACCATATGCCCTGCCACTTTACTGAGTTGTATTTCTGCAAGAGAAAGAGCAAGCATCTCAAGCATCTTTGAGCATAAGCAGTGGCCTGACTTCCTTGGCCATGTAATCTTACTTCTGTAATACTCCTTCCTGGAATTACACTGTTTAATTATGTATAATTTTAACAATGTTAAAATACAAAATGTTCTTGATCTGACTTACACTTATAACAACCCTAGCTTACCTCACTAAATTTGGAGGGTTTATTTTACAGCTTATATCAGCCAAGATGATTGTGACCCTATTTTACTACTGAAGAACCAAAGCTGAAGAAGAGAAATCTCTAGAGTCATACATAAATTCCCAGTAGAGTGAGGAATGCAACAGACCCCTCAAGTCAATCATGAGGAACAGCCATCCACTTTAAATTGTTGAAATCTCACATAAGCGTAATTTTGCTGCTTCAAAGGAATATTCCCTTAAGGAAGATCAGACTCTTGTCATATCACATGTGTGCTGTCAGTGCTCACTAGTATACATTCACAACATGAGGACAGATGGCATTCATTTCTAAAAATATTTTCCCAATGCATTCCTAATTTCTTACTACCTAGCAACAGCAAATTTTGCAGGGATAAACAGTAGGGACATTAATCTTATAATTTAATTGAATTCTCACTCTCACCAGTGATTCAGAAGATACCTCTCAGATGTACATGCTCCTTTCCCTCCAGTGCTACTCCTCACCACAAAATAAAGATTTTTTCCCCCCTAAATCCATATCAAAGCAACAAATGCAGGAGGCTGCACATGTATATGGATCTGCTTACAGTATATATATTTTAGAAGTCCTGTGTCTAGAATTATATTATTTTACCTCTGTAATTTAACCATGTTCGTTTCATCTTTTTCAAAATCTAACTTTCAACTGTTTGATGTTGAAAACAGGAACTTTCATAAACAAAGAAGCTTGCCATAGCGGTAGCTTCTTTGCCAGTTTTCTCTGTTGAGCTAGGTTTGTGTTTTCAACAATGATTGGTGTTTGAAGAGCTGTTTGAGGCCAGTGGTTCAGGGTCGCATTTTGAAATGCTTGGAAGCTTTGCGAAAAAAGCAGCAGTTCAAGTTAGTGGTTAACAGGACTCTCACAGCAAAAGCATAAAAGGAAACTATTAGATGGCAATCTGGCTGATAAGAAGGAGCAATTGCGATAGAAGGAAGTTGACTAGGAGTTGGGTGCCATCAAAAATGGCACAGCTACCATGGAATCTGGTTCCATAGTACTCTTTTTTGGTGGTGACTATGGGGGCATGGAGAGGTCTATACGGGGGTCCACTACTACCTAGTTGTCCAGAACTACAGCAGCAGGTTACAGACGTCCTTTAAAAGAATTTCAAACAAATAAATAAATAAACAAGTATAAATAAGCAAGTATTCATTTTTAGGTGTTAATCCCTCTTGTTTTAAAACCTACACTGTTTTTTTTCTGGGTTTGTTGTCAGGGAAACAGAGCAATTAACACCTTCTTTTTCACCAAGCTTTTGCTTCTTCAGTACTTCACTTAGAAAATCACTGATTTATAATGAAACTTTAGGCCTCCTGCTATAAAAAGGAAGAAGTGATGGGTTTTGAGGAGTATTAAGGATAATTCTGGAACAAATACTCTAAATATGAACTTGACACTGCCCCCCTTTCATGCAAGAATACGTATATGAGATTTTGGTTAATGCCAGTCAAGACAAAGCAAGTCAGTCTATAAAGAGATAGTGATAAGTCCTTTTACATTTTTCTCTAAAGTAAAATTAATTTTAATAAAAGATGTCAGACATTTTAAGTGGAATGAATTTTTTTTTCAGTGTTAAAGGACTCTGATCACCACAGCATCCTGATGGTTTTAGGAGGGTCATAGATTCTCAGTTGCTCATAGAGTTGGAACTTTTATTAAACTAAACCAGTATTCACATGCCATACAATTCAATCATACATCCCTAGAGCAAACATAAAATTTCCTTTTTGTGATTGCTGTAATATTCAGGTTGGTTTGTCTGTAAGCTGAGAGAAGCAGCACAATTTGTACCTTTGATCTTAAATTCATGTGCAATCAATTGTTGATTATGCAATTACTACTTTGATGCAGTTAAAAAATATTTCTTGTGTCCGTGCTTTTCATATCTAACTCAGAGATTCACATTTTTAATCCATGTAAATCTACCAAGAATAAAAAATTTCCTGCACTGCAAAAAATGCAGTTATTTTTAAGAAAGAGGTGAAAGTATCTTCTGACATACACTGGAAAAAAATAAATGGTGAGAATTCTGTGTGCTTATGCAGTAAGCAGCATAACAAAAGTTTTAATGCTTTTGTGATTAAGCCAACACTTAGAAGTTTAAAAGCAACTATTCTCAAGTTTCAGAACAATTATATATACAGAAAAAAAATCTTTTAGATAAAAGTTGGTATTTTCCGAAGCCTCAAAGGACAGAATTCATGTCATCTTGTTCACTATACAATAAGTAATATATGTAGCCTAAAGTTGTTATCTGTGCTAGCGTGTTAGTCATAGTTAACCTCCATGGAATGATTCACCCCATCCAAGTTGGGTGTTCTCTTTTAAGTTACAGAGGGAGTCTAGACAACTAATTAGGCAAAATGCCTGATTTTCAATGATAAAAGGTAAATTACACGACTCTCCAACTTTAAGGAATGAGGAACTTGTACTTCATTGACATTTATTCCTATGGGTGCTTTTACATTACTGAGGCCAGTAATGTAATCACAGTGTGTAACACTGGGCATCTTAATGCCTAGATTGGGATCTTAATTTAGGTCTGGGGTTTAGATAATAATGGCAAGAAAGGATAAAAGTAAACATTCAAGGCTGTTCATCTCTCTTCACTCACAGCAGAGAACAAATTCCTTATTTGTGAATTTAGGTTCATAAAATAGCAGGTCACTGACATTGGCGCTTCATTTAGTTTTGTAAAGGTATGTGGTGCAAATCCTACAGGATCCTTGTAGAAGTTCCCGACTTTCACCTGCACTGGCTGAGAGGGAAATGGCTCCCCTGTGGAGCAAAAGGCGCTCAGAGGAAAAGGGAGTGTGGTCTGTGTGAAACCAGACGTTCATCATTTGCTATGGAAATATGTCGCTAATGTGTATCTCACACATTTTAGTGTATCCTCCTAAGTTTTTGTAATGTTTGGTCTTGAAAGGCAAAGATGCAACTACTGATTCTTTTTCACACAGTTAGTGCAGTCTTTTGTTTACATTAGATCACACATTTGTTACTGCCTGTAGTCACTACTCCATGATCATTGTCAAAGGAATTTACCCATCCTCCCATTGCTGGAAATTTGCAAAGCCATCTATTTATTAAAAGAGCCAGAATTTCATGGATGCAGCACTCATTTGCTTGAAACCTTTCAAGGTGTGTCTCCTTTCAAATTGTCTCTTACTCTGCTAATGATCACTACTATCTTCTGTACTGAAACATCCTCCTAATAATTGATTATCCTTGTTTCTGTGTCCAAGGCATACTCTTATTGCTGAAATTTGTGATATGAGAGAAAGCTTTCATTCAGACTAGGTTTCCAATATGGAAGCTACACTGGCAAGGAGATAAAAATGAGCAGTACACTTACCTTTCCAGGACTAGATTCAGGAATCATGTCTGCAGACTAACCTTCTGTTCTTCTGTCTCTCTCTCACACAAAGCACGCTTCTACTTTCAGTGCAGGGGGTGGTTACAAATTTCAACACATTTTCTGGTTTAGGGTTTTTTTTTTGTTGTCATTCTGTTGAAATCAGATGAAAAGGAAGAAAAGGTTTTGCCAGCGACCTCTTGAGTATATATTCATGATGTTTGCTGAAGCGGTCTATTTATACTTCTACAGTTTTTGTTCGCCTTTTTAACTGTTTCTTGATACTAAACTATGAAATCTAACTTCCTTACTCTCTTGCCCTCCAGACATTCATCACATCTTCATGTAAAGCAGTTCCAGCAACTGAAGGAGCTCACTGGGTTTCCAGCTAGTGAAAATACGTGCTATTTTTGTAGCTTCTGCTAGACAGTCCTACTGCTATCTTTCTATATTATTGTCTGCAAAACAACTGAAGAAAGCAACCTGAACTAAGGGTCTTGCTTATTTTTCGTTAACTTTTTACTGTACTTCTAAGAATTTATATTTCTGCATTGATCCTTATCTTTATTTTGGTCAATAGATAAATGAACCCCTGTGAGAACTTTGCAGAGGTGAGGGCTAACAAAGTGATTTATTCAGCAGAACTAGTCACAGAGAGAATAAAAATCAAAATCTCGCTGTCAGTCACACTGAAGACCATGTGTTCTAGTACCGTAAGTGAGGCCAAGAAGTTCTACCTAAGCCTGGTTCCAGTAAGAGAAGGAAGTTTAGATTGTCTGGTATGAAGGTTAATTGACATGGGATGCCTGAAACAGTACAGAAGTAAAAGTTTTTCCTTAATGTGGATTTGTGAATTGGGAAAATACAGTTGCACATTGTAAGAAGCTCAAAAAAGCAATTGTTTTCATCACTGTTAAAATGAAAACACAGAAGCTAGCTAATGCTCTATGTGGGGTTTTTTTCCTATGCAGAACCCTGGTTTCTCACAGAACATATTCACATGGCGGCTAGCCAGTGGTCTGTGAACTGCTCGCCACACTGTCATGCATGTCTTATTAAAAGCAGAGTACTATCCTTTTGGGAGAGAAATAAAAATAACTATTTGCAAGTCAAACCATTGTACAGAGGACTGTGCCAGTGAAAAGAAAATGATGTATTGGAAAGTCCTTCATCCTCCATTTCTCCCTATTGTGAAACCAAACCATGAACAATTCAGGTTTCAGGGTAAAGCAGTTACACAGCTTTCTGCAGCCCAAACCATCTGTGATTTGATATTTGAAGTGAATGAGCCTGCATAATTCTGAAACCAAAACATCTGCAATACTGAAGTTTTAAGCAGTTGGCACTTTTACCAACCCTTAAAAAAAAATATTTGTATTGAACAATGTAACTCTATTGAGTAGCCTGTTGTCTATTGAGTAGCCTGTTGTTTCAGAATACTCCTTATGCTAAGTATATGCCTTATGCGTTTCTGTCTGGATGGTCATATGGCTAACAGAAGAGGAAAACGTAGTGCTTTCATTGTTTCACTCTGTTTCTCAAATTCCTGATGTATATCAACTAGCTCTGGATTCATGAAAAGATTTAGATGAGCTTAAAGAAAGCAACCTGCTTGCATTAGCTTCAGATGATTTTAAGACTTGCCAGAGCTACTCTAGGAACTAAAGCTGTTAATGCTGGCTGTCATTTTTAATCTTTGCATTGTGATATCAACAGATCTGCATAAAGCTTCTCTGGATAGACTTTCCAATGTCAGGTGTTATCCATTTTACCACATCCTGTAAAAATATCATAGGCTTAGAATGAAGCCATTCTAGCATCTGGTACAGTGCTGTGTTTTTGGCTTTAGTGAGAGAACATGCCAGTGTTTTAGTTTTCGATAAGTAGTGCTTACTCTAAATCAAGGACTTTTCAGTTGCCCATATTCTGCCAGTGAGGAGGAGCACTAGATAGGAAGGGAGTACATCCAGGACAGCTGACCTGAACTAGCCAAAGGGGTATTCCGTACCACAGCACATCATGCTCACTGTGTTGGCTGGGAATGCACCAGTTGCTGCTTGGGGACTGGCTGGGAATCAGTTATCATGTGGAGAGCAATTGTAGAAAAAGAAACACAAGAATTGCTTGTATTTCTTGGGTTTTATTCCTCTTTTCTATTTTTTCTTTAAAAACAATATTATTATTATTGTTATTGATGTTAAATTTTACTTTATTTCATTTATGAATTGTTCTTATGTCAACCCATGGGTTTTACCTTTTTCCAGTTCTCCTCACCATCCCTGGGGCAGTTGTGAGTGAACAGCGGCGTGGTACTTAGCTGCCAGATAGGGTTGAACCACAACATTGGTGCAAATGAAATTGTCAGGAGCTTCAACATTAACTTCAAGAGAATTAAGTTGTAGAAAGCTAAGGTGAACTGCAGTACAAACTACATAATAATCATGTCTGCTCAGTATCACTCCCTGTAGAAACCCAGTCTGTTAGTCCAGGGTTCCCTGTGGGCAGCTGAAGTGAATACACTTCAAAATGGAGCTTGCAACGCACCAGAGGTGTAAAATCTACGATGTTACATAGCCATGGCAATACTTGGCATATGCTGGCCATCACCGTGCAGCAATGATGCATTTTCAACAAAACCGTGAGGTTTTCATTGTGAGGGTGGTGAGGCCCTGGAACAGGTTGCCCAGAGAAGCTGTGTCTGCTCCATTCTTGGCAGTGTTCAAGGCCAGGCGGGATGGGGCTTGGAGCAACCTGGCCTAGTGGAAGGTGTCCCATGGCAGGGCATTGGAACTGGATGATCTTTAAGGTCCCTTCCAACTCAAAATATTCTATGAGTCTATGAAATGAGACAAAACAGTGCTTTCAGATTTTTACTGCAGGAATAACAGAAAAAGACACAAGTGGGTTTTCTCCTCTTCTCTTTCATGAGAAGCAGTTATTGGTGAACCAGAAAAGTGTAACTTCTACGGGTAAAGTTATTAAAAAATCAAAATCACATTAGATTCTTATTATACTTCTATGTGTGGAAGCTGTCAGATAATAGAAGTGCAGCTATCAAATGTTCAAGCCAATAGCAATTATTTCTTTATTTATATGTCAGAGTATTCCAGACATCAGCTTAAAAACTTGGATGGGGGAGCACAGACTTATAGAAGGAGATTGTAGAAAAGCTGTAATTCAACTCCTACCAAAGTATGAAGATGCTATTTTTCATTTGCTTTGGCCACATCCGTCTGACAAGAAATGTCTGCACTTCAGCTGTGTTTAAAAGATTTCACACAGGTTTTGGGGTTGTTTTTTTTTAAAGAGAAAAAAAGAAGAACCTTTACCTTTTAAGATATACAAAAAAGACTCTGAATCAGAATTTTTGGTTATATAGCCAGTGCCTTGAGGTAGTTAGAAAGCTTTCAATGTGCTACATTCCATCCTGCACTAAAAATAACATGTGTGTTCTGGGAGAATGAGGTACCCTGTAGGCAATAGTATAAGCAATTTTGTTCAGGGCAAAAAAGCACTGATCAGAATGTTAGGACAAGCTCCTCTTTTTGCAGTTGTTTTTATGTTACTGGAACAGAGTAAAGGATATGACGACCTGAGTGTACTTGCAGACGCGTATTTTTCTGTCCTGGGCATCTGATTATCATACCATAGAATCACAGAATGGTTTGGATTGGAAGGGACTTTAAAGGTTGTCTGTCATCCTAAATGTATATTCTGGGTCTGTTTTCCAGCCCAGCCGTGGAAACATACTGTATACTTTTTTGCCTTCTACTACCAGTAGCCTGTGTGGATTTGAATCTACACAGACAAACACATATGTGCGAACAGTTTCAGAATCCATCATTTTCCTCCATTTCAGGTCCTGCAAATACCTTTGTTAGATACGCATATGTGAATGCAGGTGTACACACACACCCACACGCAACGAACTTGTCAAATATACAGAGTTTTTCAAAGTGCCCTGATTTTGACAGGTTGCAGAACAACAGATCCCTTTTAAAATCAGGCCAATTTCACCTAAGTGCTGAATATGTTCCCAAAGCTTGAAAATGTGTGGCCATGCCTTATAAGAATATTGTTCTTTTTAAAAAGTCCTTAACAACTGCAACACTGCCTCAACAATGCCTGCAATGGGCTGTCTTGTCTTTAGTTCTTGTTTTCTTCTTTTTTGTGTTTTGGTTGGTTTGTGTTTTTTTTTCTATTGGAAATGTCTTAATTCCACAAGAGTGTTTTATCCACTCTCAGTGGAGTAGTTATATATCTTGTCTGTAACAGCAGTGGACTGTCTTAGGACAGCAAGTCGTACCAGAAACATTTACTTTGGTGTCCCTTGCTACTGTGTTCATAGAATCATAGAATAGTTAGGGTTGGAAAGGACCTTAAGATCATCTAGTTCCAATCCCCCTGCCATGGGCAG
>JAOEHY010003790.1:0-15979 GCA_025447955.1 Psilopsiagon aurifrons | reverse complement strand
GGTGAGGCACTGGAATGGGTTGCCCAGGGAAGTTGTGAATGCTCCATCCCTGGTGGTGTTCAAAGCCAGGTTGGACATTGCCTTGGGTGGCATGGTTTAGTGGGAGGTGTCCCTGCCCATGACAGGGTCCTTTCCAACCCTAACTATTCTATGATTCTATGTTTCTATCTATTTAACCTCTTCTCCACCATTCTTAAAATACTTCTTTTTTCTTTCTTCTTTCTATTTATTTGTTAGTGACAAAAAAGGGAATCCTGTAAATATTTGAGTGACTAGGATTAAGTGAAGATTTAAATCACTCTCTTTCTGGGCTTTTTGATTTTCAGTTGTCATGTTTCCAAAGGTTTTTCATCTGTTAACCTCTGCTTCAGGAAAACACTTAAGCACATACTGAAATCCATCAGTACAAGGAAGACCCATCAGCATGGATTTAACTAGCTGCATATTGCTGAACCAAGGCATTAAGCTGTTTGCTCAACATGCAGAAAATCCCATCTTTTTTAATCACAGTGCTCATGTACGTCCTTGCCAAAACACACTGCCATATATAAATATTTATGATTGAATAAGCTGTAGTACAGATGGGAAGGTATGGGTTTTTTTCATAGAAAACATCAATTTGGGATGTAAGCATAGCCAGATATTTGGTGATAACAAGAGAAAGATAGTCTGATTAGGTCTAAGCTTAACTTTCATTGACGAGATACTAGGTAATTGACATGCACTAGGTAATATAAGATTAAATGCCCACCATAACCAATTTCCTACTGGAGTTAATAGCTGTGATGACACAAATCACCAGGATCCCTTCCACAGTGCCAGCTGAACACAAGATTTCTCAGTGTTTGGTACATGATGATATTCAGTCATCTTTGGTTTCCATGAGGTACCCTTTGTTCCAGTCATTGTTTATTGGTTTTGGTTTGGAACCCGTTTCTGTGAGTATTTAAAAATCTGGTTCTTTCATGCTGTTGATAAATCCTGATCCTGGGCAGGCTTTCACCAGCCCTTGAACAATGAGAAATGTTATGAGAAATATTTGAGTGCAAAGGTGAATAATGTCATGGAAGGACAAGCAGCCCACTAAGCTACTCTTTTTCCTGCCACTTTTGGAGTTTCTGTTCTGTCCTTCTTACTCCTGCTTATTTCTTCTTTTTGAATAAATTAATCTGAGATCTTATATCTCCTCTGACCTCTGCTAGTGTTTAGAGGATAAGGAACTATAGGAGAAAAGACAGAAGGGAGGTAATGTTGCATAATAAAATCCACTTTCTGGAAATCATGCTGTCAATTTTATCCAAGGTAAATGATTAATGAAAAATCAAATGAGACCTCCAATTTGCGATTCTGCCATTGAATAAAGCAAGCAAAGCCTCTATACTTCTTGGTGTCCTGGCTTGCAGCACCTCACATGCGTTGGAGCCACAAGCAGTCTGTAAACAGTTTGTGTGTAGCTGATGATATAACAAGAACTGCTGTACCCAGAGTTGTAACTGTGGACACCTAGCAAATTTTAACCAGCAATTCTGCCTGCAAGTTACCCATGCTGCAGGTTGACCCACCTGATGCTGGGACTCCTTGGAATGTCCTTGGAGATGCTGGGCTATGAAACATCCTGAGCAGCTCCTTGCCCCTTCGCTCTCGGTTTGCAATGTCTGTCTCAGTCTGGGGAAGATTTAATTGTGCAGTTTATAGGATTAGGAATTTTGCCTGTTCCAGTCTAATTAGGAACAGTGTAGGTGTTAAGGTTGATGTTCCTGTTTTATTCCTTGCCACAGTTCTTACCCAAATGAAAATGAACGCATTAAACAGTGCTTCCAGATTTATTTTACCAAATTTCATAGAGTGAGAAAAGAAGGAGCAGGGGGAGATAGAAGCCATTTGAGATGGCTTTTGGTTTTGTCTCTTTTTAAGCAGTCTGTGTAGTCAGATTAAGCAATTACTGGCAGCATAAAATGGCCAGATTGTATGTATTTGAAAGTCATTTCCCAAATGGCTGTTTATTCACCAAAGACTGACATATTTTAAATGTTTCTCTGTAAAATGTATTTTACTGCGACACCTTATAAATATTAGAACAAAGGATTTTGCAGAACTAACAGATCTGAAATCACAGAAATGCACAGCAATGATTCATTTCTTGTATCAGCTATTCAATCCATTCTTAGCTTCCCTGTGAGCAGTTGTGCTCCAGGAGTGAAAGTCAGAATATTACCAGAACAGTGTAGAGGAATGTATTTTCCAGATACTGGTATTGCATCTATTTGCAAGGTGTCTAAATGAAGAAGTCTGAATGCATCTACATTCAAATCTAGAATTAGAACCAACTGTGCATCCTAGTAAGTTCCCTATTAAGTTTCCATGTGAGGTTACTTTCACCTTCTGTTGTAGTTTACTGGCTTTTTTGGGTGTTCGCAGTGCAAGCAGAAGAGGGGTCATCACAAAGCCACACTGGCCTGGAACGTCAGGGCAGTGAGATTTATTTTTTTCATTATTGAAGGTGAAATTGTTTCTAATAATCTAATATATCCTCAACTGTTATTATTTAAATTGAACATGGAACTCAAGAATTTGCAATTTCATGACATAATTCACTACTTATACTTTTATAGTAGTAATTAGCATCTAAACAACATTTTTTTTTTCTTGTTGCAGCCCTAAGCTGATCTTATATAGAACCAATTATATCTCCACATTTCAGTCTGTTAGAAGCTCATGGCACAGCAGTTGTTCTTACGAAGGTCAGCAATGGTAATAAGTTGTTCTTAGGGACTTTTTCCACTATTTGCATTTTGACAGTTACTGTGCATTGTATGTCTGCTGACAGCTCCTGTCAGCATCCACAAATATTAAACCACCTGTGTCATTTTTCTGCCTGTGCTTTGTTGGTCTAGATTTGACATTCATGGGAACCTGTGTAGGTAAAAACACAGTTACTTGTGTTAGTGCAAAATAAGCATAGAATGCATATAGTGGCATTTAAATTAGATAATGTTTTTCCTGCTTTGCATCAGTGGAAAGTCTGTTTTGTTATGTGCTGAGAATGTAATGTGCATTTTAAATTAAATTGGTTGGTGCTAATATCTGATAGAAATCAACCAGCTGTGGACTATTAATCGAGCTCTGGTTTGCAAATTTTGACACAATAATATCTGTTATCTCTTTGTTCTTCATCTCTGAAAGTATCCGCAGGATGAGCTAGGCTAGGGTAAGACTAAGGCCTATGATCCCTTCTGATCCCTAGATCTCTAAAATGTAGTATTGGTTCTGTTTCTTGTGTTGGCTTAAAGTGCGAGAGTATCCCTAAGCAGTTTAGAATTTACATCAGATCACAAGTAGTACTAATTTCAATAGTGATGCCAAGAAATCTGCAGGTTTGGGTGAAATGGATCTTTGATAAGGCAATCATCCAGTGGTTGGGGAATTTTGAGGACTTTATATGGAGCCGGTAATGGTCTGGGTGAAGAAATGGTTTATTGAGAGTGAGGGTGTTCAGAATATTGGAAGATCTGCCTTCTTACCAAAATCTGCATGTATCTAAATAATAAATTCCATTTGAAGTGATCATCAGGAATTATGGTAGATGTAAATTTTCCATTCTTTAGTTATAAGATGGTTAATTACAGACAAGTTAATTACTCCCCAGTCATGATTTACTGTGGCTACTGGCAGCTATTTCCACTTGATTGCTGCCACATCTCAGAATGACAGTGAAAAATAATGCTCCAAATTGGATGCAAAAGGAAGAGAAATCCGGTTTAAAATGCAAAACTAAAAGAGCAGCAAACGTTGGCAAATTTCAGAATAGAAAGCATGGAGAAAACTTCTCTCCATGCCCACCTCTATCCTCCCCCCACCATTATAGTGGGCAGTTGAAATTGCAGTAATTATCAAACCCATGAACTGAGAAAAACCACATGCATTTCTGTCCGCCTCCTGACCCTGTTTGTCTGGTATCAAGCTACTGCATCTTGTCATGAATTAGGAAGTCTGTGAAACGAGGTCTTTATTTGTATCAATTCTCGCAATGTAGAAGAGGTCTTTTTGATCCCTGATACTGGCGCCTGCAGTTACAAACTGCTGCATCATATCACAGTGGCATTATTAACTATAATTAATATAAAACTCTTGTAACCTAGATACTTTCTTTTATATATTCTGATTGTCTGTTGCTAAGTAGGTATTATCATTGTATAATAATTTTGTGTTGACTGAAGAATTTTCATTGCTTGTCCCTAGTGGGTCAACTTTCTGTTTTTGTATCATAATAGCCTGGAAAGGTTTGCACTGACTAAACTACTAGCGCCAGCAGCAGTTCAGTCTCATGTGTAGATCCAGTTAGTTAGCAACTGCTTTTGGGTCTCTTCTGCCATAACCAGAATCCTGCTTCTAGACTTCCTCACCTTTGGGAGCAGAAAATGCTCTCAGAAAAGCCAATAGCCAATGTGTATGCTGTGACTCGGTCTTCAATGGCTACTGGGGAGTTGGGCACCTGTGGTCAGTAGTTTTGGCTGAAATCTGACTCTGCTCTGGTTTTATGCCTGGTACTTCCACCCTGTACATGCTGCTGTCTCCTGAGATTCTTGCTTATTTTGATAACTCCCTGTTTGCATGTTGCAGATTTGAGCTGTTTCTCTTGATTTTGCTATGTGAGGGATAGTTGTTTGAGTCAGTCTATGTTAGACTAACAATTTGGAAGATGTGGACAGACACAAAGAGGTTTTGTTTTGGCATCTGAATTTTGCAATTCCAAGGGATTTGACCAGTGACACTTCTTGGATACCGGCCTCTTACACTTACTCTCTCCTCACGACGTTTCTTGAGGATTATTTTGAAAGTGCATTAATAAGAATGTCAGCTCCAGCCATCACTGATGGTTACAGTGACAAAAATGTGCCATAAAAAAAGCTGAAAACTTCACTTTGAGATTCACAAGGACATTTATGCACACAGTCCCTCTTCTAAAACAGACTATGCATTTCATCTTCCAGATTTGTTCTCACTGCACACAAGCATTCATGGAGAAAATGTTTAGCCAGTGTTTGGAACAACTTAGGCACATGTCTTATAAAGAAGGAAAGCTGGATCTCATTAATTACTCCAACAATGAAGTCGATTAGAGATGTGAATCTTCTAAGGTAGCTGCTAAGATTCTACTTAATGGCTCATTACTTGTAAGCAAGCAGTCTGATATCATTTACAGTGCCATGTAAAATAGTGAGTGAAATGGAAAACATATGGGAAAGCAAACTGTGCTGTTATTAATTTTCATTTTCTGTTTACTTTTCATGCCTTTGGTAAAATGAATTCCTTCTAATATGAAACTGCATTTAACCTGTCCTATCCCACCACTTCTGTCCAAAAAACAGATGACATGAATTGTCTTTTTACTGTGTTTGGCTTGGCATGTAGGATTCCAGGTTTCAAGAGTTTTGTCCGATTGCCTAACAGTGCTTACTCCCTAAATTAATTATTTGCTCCTTCAGTTATTTCATACTTACTGGATGGAAATATGAGCATAGGTGAGCAAGAACTGCACTGATGCCCTAAGGACTCCTCTCTCACTCCCTTCCTGGGGGAAGTAGTGTAAGTCATGCAGGTGATTGCTTGTCGGGGCTGCTAGCAGTGAGAAAGATGGGTTTGCATTCCTGTGCAGGCACAAGCAGGTTGTTTAATTAGTACAGTGTCGGACTCTGGATGATTGTTTCCTTGTTTATTCAGGCAGGGCTGAGTAGGCAAAGGCCACTGTCTTGTTTGGTGGTTATTGCTGGCTAATGACTCAGCAGGGATCTTGCAGTTCTTAAAGCCCTTAGTTTCCCTCTACCAGTCTTCCTTTACTTTTCTGTCCAGGCGTAAGCTTCTCCGTTGCTTTTTTTCTCCATTAGATTTCATTGTGGTGGTTTGCAAAGGACTGACAGGATAGACTTACCCTTCTAAGCAGCAGCCAGCCCTTCCCTTAAGGCAAAGGCAGAGCATGGTTTTCCCAGTGAGGGAGCCTGTGTAACTATGAAGGTGCAATAGTGACCTGCAAGAACAGTGCATTAGGAAGCTGATAAATAGCTGGAAAGTTAGTCTTCTTGAGATTTACCTTGTGTGTAACACAGTTTGCATTCCAGGTATTAAGAGATGGAGCTTAGTCAACTACCCTGGTATTTGAGCAGTAATTATCCTAAGGAGTTCCGTGATTAGGGTGCATTATTTACTACCATTACTGTAAAATAATGCAGTACTCTGTCTTGCTTTAAGAAAGGCAGTGATGCTTTAAAATGAACGGCTGCTAACAGGAGTAATCCTATAATCAGGATAATGTTTTATACACCAGACTATTTTTATACAATGCCACTACAGCAAATGAGCCTATTCTGATAACATTGAACAAGTACCACAATTTTCCAGGTGGGCAACTTTGATTAGACATTGGTCTTTTTCTTTGGGAACTTAAGGTTCTGCTAAACAAAATACTGTGCTGAATTGTTAAGTTTAAAATGAGATAATTCCTCTTTATGAATACTTGTCTTTCCACTCTAAGTCCAGAAAGATGATTTTTATTTTCCAGCAATGCAGGGTTATAAATACTTAAATACGTAAGTGCTCTGTCAAAATACTGCCCTCTTCAGCACTATAAAATTGAGAACATTGCAAGTTTTGGAGATTTATTTTGGGCATAAACATTGTATGGTTAATGTCATTTTTTTTCCACCTGTTTTATTGGATTTAAGTTATTGGAGGTTATTTGAGCTAAAACAGCTGAAGAGATGTGACCCCTTTGATCTGAAAGCAATGGGATCTGTAATTTCTAGTACTGTTTTCCAAAACTATGTTCATGATGAAGAAAGCTGGGCTGCTGGATATGATTTTCACGCACCTTCCTTCCTCTAGTAGAGGAAGTCTGGTAAGGTAGAGCATGCAGATGCATGTAGTCCAGTGAGCCTACAAACTCAACCAAGCTCATGCAGGGATTTAAATTCAAGGTCAGTTACTAGATTTTGGCTCAAGTCCATTTCAGGAGCCATAGCTGTAAATCAACCGTGCAAGATTTGTGGTCTGGAGAACTTATGTTGAATAGGGTAGCTGCTCAGCAGTGTGCAGGGAAATCAAAGTATTAAGCATAAAGGGGGATTAATGTTTGAAAATTTATTTCCATTTTCTTTGGTAACCATAATTGTGTTATTTGGTAAAAATGCTTTCAGCAGAAAATTCTAGAGATTAGGAATTAGCAGAATCATGTGCAGATGAAGTGACATCTAAACTCAGAGCAGCTGGATCTGCCAGAGCTGAGCATCACCTGCATCATGGCAGTGTTTGAACCCACTGCGTCATCTGCTCCCCACAGTCACAGTCCTGCATTGCACATATTTAATAGCACGTTCTGGATTTTGTAGATCTGTGGGAATCCATTCCTGCTGCTTTGGCCCTACTCAGTGCATCAGCATTACATCTTATTATGCATGTATAGAACATGCTTATGCTTGCACTACCTATTTTAGTTACAGATACATCAAGCTTAGATTCATTGTCTTAGTTTTCTTCAAGATATTTTGCTGGTCTTTGTGCATTATGAGTATCATTTTCATGGTTCAGACTTTAAGATTTTGCTTCCCGTATTAGCATCTGTATTTGACATTTTCTCGATAATAAATAGGTGGTGCTATGGTGAAAGCACCCGGGAAGGCTACACTATATTCTCTGGCAATTTATTTTAGAGACATGTGAAGTGTGTCCTTCTTTCAAGGCAGAGCCGATGCTATTCCATATAGTGTATCTCAGTGCTTTAAAATCCTCAGGGAAATTATCTTTTAAATTACTTAAGGGGCAAAAAATAAAAAGGCAGCATGGCTTGACACTGAGGATTAACTGCTTCTGCGTAAGTTAATTTGGTTTAAAGATGTGATACTTTCTGGATATTGATTTGGATATTTTAGTTGTATAACTCATAAATTATAGGCAAACTTAGCACATTATGAAGATAGCTGCCTGGATATTAAAATTTTAAAAGTACTTATGAAATAATTGCTAAAGTCATAATTGCTCTGAAATTCTGGAGGTTTTTAAAAAATTCAAACCCAGGGAGCAATACAGAAGAAGTGGGAAATAAATCCATTTCTAGAAGGACCAGCACCATTTGTTAAAGCAAACAAATAAATCCCCCAGTTGGGGCACACTATCTGTGACTTTATCTGTCTCCTTTTATGCATGTTGCGCCGAGTTTTCTACAACTGATTCCAAAGAGATGTGGGGATATTTGGCATGTAGAAGGTTTAAATCTGTGGGATGTTCAGCTGTGAGAAAGTAAAATAAAAAGCTTGCATCTCTTATAGCGTCATTATCAGTAACCCTTGAAATGTCTCTTTTTACTTGAAGATTGAACTTGTTCAGGGAAAAGAGTATGCATTTCCAACAGATAAATAGAGTCTGGGAACCAGTAATGCAAAGGCAAAGTGTTTGTAGGGCAAATAAATTAATGAAAATAGCTATTGATATTGTTAGGAAGCTATTGACAAAGAAAACCCAGAATTCTGCTCCAAAATATATTCATGTCTTATATCCAGTACAGAACAACAACCAAAGAAAAAACAAATCAAAACCAAAACCCTATCAAACAAACAAAGGAGCTGGATTCTTCTATATCCACAGAAGGGGGCAGAGCCTTTGAAGAGTGTGAACCTCTGACAAGGATGCCACATGGAGTTTGGCATCTCTAACTTGCTGGTCATGGAGTACAGAGGGTTCATGGACTCAGTTGCCACACTCCAGCCATAGGTTTGTACCATCATGATTTATACACACTGCTGAGGCAACCTGGCTGCTTGGATGTTCTGCCTGCCTCAGGCAAGGCCAGGGAATAAAGGCTGTGCAACCTGGGAAAGGGTTATTGGGGATTTCCTTCTGAAGAGGATGCTGCTGGTTTGCAGACAACATCCTGCTGCTGTCAAATGGAGTATCCAGCCAGGACATGCCTTTCAAGAGGGACTGCAGGAACGGGCTGGGAGCTGACAGGGAGCCCCAGAATGGTGTATCCATTATTTTCTACCTTTGCAATGATTCTGCTGCTTTTGCAGTCCTTGTGGATATGAAGTTCAGCTAATTAAAGGTAATGGACATCACACTGTGAGGAATGCTGCAGATAACTGAAGGTTTGTGAAATGGATTCTAAGGCAAACAGTCATGTTTTTCAACAGCCACAGAACCTAGTGACCTGAGGTTTTCTATAGCAATTTGTCTGTAGTTGCTGTCATTTTTCTTGCTATTATCTCTGTTATTTACATTACAACTCTCCTGTACAGAGTAGTTGTAGTTGGTTTTATTTAGCAAAACACCTTTGATCACGCTTGATTTCCTTTGTGCTTCAAGGCGATAGAGCTTATGGTGTGCTTGTAGAGAGGTTTTTGCATGTAAGACTACCTTTTACTCTTTTAATTGTCATGTGCATAAGTTAATGCTGATCTTACATTTGCAAACTCTTGCCCTGGAGTCAGGTAGTCTCCTACTAATGTTTTTTGTTGCTTACTTTTAAAACACTTATGCTCTCAGGAAGTATTTCAGTGTGTCTCTGTTTTTTTGGCTTCCCATTGAAATGAATACAACCACCTTTTTTTTTTAAATGAGAATTATTATTTTTCTGTCTCAGTGTCATTATATTTCTTTAGCTGAAGTTAATGTATCATTAGAATCCCCCTCAAATAAGTCATAAGGGCTTGCCAGATATTGTGTGAGGTACAGATCATGATTTAAGAGAACAGTGCTAATTAATTTCTTCTTACTAGTTTTTTCCTTTAATTATACAGTATTATGTGAATAAATTGTCAAAGCTTCAGGATCTTTTCTAGCTGCAGTGGCTATTTCTGTCAATTTAAAAAATGCCACCATTGTAAGAGGATGATATAAGGAAAGCATGTTCAATTTTCTGGAATTTGGCAGCCGATACAGTTTCTAAAAGGAAATTTAAAGCAAAAAATATTCAAATCCATAGGTAGGAAATCTTTAATTGTTCTCAGTTATTAAGAAAACTGGCAAGGTTTTACTACTTCACTTTTTAAGTCAACTGATCTGTAGTTTATTGTGAACATGTAACAGAGATATATGTTAGTAAAATGTAAAATAAGCTCTTTAAGTGCACGTCATCCCTCCAGCAAAGTGCATCCTGCACTGTAGTGATTTAGGCAATACCCTTAATTCAAATGCTAGAAATACACTAATGCTGAAGTATAATGAGTATACTGAGTACACTAAGCCTTTTTCCAGAAGTGGGTTTAGTGGAGGGTAAAGGGCAACCTGATGGCATTTAAACATTTTAGCTCTGACAGGTTTTGGAGTCTTTGGAGTAATGATCTGGACTCTTTCCTCCTGCAGAGGAGGTGGGAAGATGAAATAATGGTTGATATTAGGCAACATAGTCAATGCATAGTTCAACAACTCACACAAAGCTGATGAACATGAAGTATTTTTCTCTACAGAATCAAATCTAATAGGATTCTAATCTTTCAATTGACTTCAGTAAAAATTGGATTCCCCTTGCAGTTTAACGATTAAGGCTGCATCAAATGCCATTGATCTGAGACGAGAAGTGAAATCTTTCACCTTCATTCTATGCTTGTATTTCTCCCAGCCATAATTCATGATTCTCACCAGGAAATTGGATAAAATTTATATAAGAAAGAACTAATATATAGGAAATCTTTTGCTTAAGTGTTTCTTGCTCATTTTCTCCATTTCTTCTCCTTTAGGGCCTCAATCACAAGATTGTTTATGTAACCTCTGATATATCTAAACGTCTTGTGGGTTTTCAGAGCTCCTACCCTTTCAGAACATTGATCCTTTTTTGCAAACCCAGAGCAGACATGCATCAGCATTCCCTTTGTCTTCTATGCAGCCATTTAATTTGAAACAGACTTTTTCTTCTTCAAATTCTATTGTTGCATTCTATTATTTTTTAATTAGAATAATTACAAGCCTCTACTAGCAGTCATAGTTTTTCCACTAAGACTTCTTTAAATAAGTGCCTAACACTCTACTTTCAAAGGACCCTTTGTTGCCTCACTAAAGCTGTGTTGGAGTATTCCCTGAAATAACTCAATTGGTTTTGATTCTTTTTTCCTTTCCTGCAGCCCTATCCATTCACTTTCAAGTTTCCAGTTTTTTGTTCTCTCTTCAATAATTACATCTTCATCTACCAAACTTTCCTTTTTCATTAAAGATCTTTGAATCTGTGTAATGCTGCTGTGAAACTCAGCTAGTTTTCATATTGGTGTCTATTCCCATTTTCATGTATTCCATGAAAGTTTTCTTTCAAGGCAGCTGGTATGACAGAGATTTTCTGAATGTTTTACAGTGGACATTTTTCCCCCTCAAATGTGAGGTCCTTGACATTTTTATTCCATTTGAGAAGGCATTGTTCAGAACACCATACTCCATGCTGGAATATCCAGTACCCTATTTTAGACCATTCATCTGAGAAAACAGCTTTCAAATTAACCTCTGTGTTTGTATGACTATGTTTTTATGTGGGTTAGAAGAGCTCTGGTACATTGAGTAACCTGGTTCTATGGCATTTCCTATCCATTTCTTAGTGAAAGTGCTGAGAATCCCCACATTCCAGGAAAAAGCCCTCCTTGCATAACCATTATCCTTTGACTTAACTGGTAATTCTACTTACGACATATAATAAAAACGAATACGAATAAAATGTACTAAGGACTACTTCTGCAAACAGCAATTTAGCTTTGAGCCAGGATAAAAAGGCAAACCAAAGCCCCACAAAAGCAGTGGTTCTGCTTATCATATAGCAGTTTCCTCAGTGAAAACCAGAAATTGGCTGAACCTAAGCATCAGCTGTACACACAGGAACATCTTACTTGCGCACTAAGAGTTCGTTGATAAACCACTATAGCTCTGAAGCTAAGAATCGTGGTGAAAATGTTGTAATCCAACTAATTTGAACATAAAAATTTGAAGATTTTTATCTTCAGCTTCATCATGATAGTCCTACATCTTCCCAATTAACTCAAGGTGCAAGTTAAGGTGCATTGACTGAAAATAATACAATTGAGAACACAGTAGAAGTTCTATTAAATATTCTAAAGCAATCAAAGGAAATGCATTAATCTGTAGATATGCTAAATCTACCAATGCAAGCAGAAATAAATTATTAAGCTATTATTTAAACCCAGAGCTTATAATGCAAGTGTAAATCATAACAGAGTGACATATTAGGCTCCATTCCTGGATAAGTCTTAAAGTGGGGAAGATTGTCCCTTTTTCGCTGTAGGCTCTGGGTTTGTGCTGCCTGAGCAGGCAGCTGTTGTTGGGCTGAGTGCTGGATAAATTGAATTCTGGATCAGACTGCTGAAGGGTGAATGTTACTAGGGCTCTACATGGCATTGTATGTAGGACAGTATTTCATCTATAATGTTAATAATCTGAATTTTCCTACTGTCTATTTCTGTTTAAGCGTAATTTATTTCCTCCTTTATGAAGCTGCATTTTGTCACAGTTTTATCTACCTTGCAACTGGGTAATCCTGAGATTCACTGCATTGGAAGCATGCAAACTTCAGGAGTTGTACACATCCCAGAGACCGTACAGCAGCACTGTAATGCAAAACAAGTATACTTCAGTGAACAGAAAAATGACTTTTAATAGCAAATAAATGACAACGATGTAGGTTTCAGATGATGAAAACAAGATCCAGCTATTCAGGTTGGCAACTTTTTCCTCTAAGAGTTTAATGACTTTATTTCTGAGTGGTGTCTTTCAAAATGCCTGTCAACAGACCTATGGAAAAGGCAGAAAATCCAAGTTGTCTTCATGATGCTCTATGCTGAAAGAGAAATGCTCTTCCCCTACAACTTGCTTTAATGTCTATGGTACCTGGAAAACCTCAGACAGTTTTGCAGGGTCCTGTGGTTATACATTGAAAAGTCTTATTCACTGGATGAAATCCACTGCGTTGTCAGCAGCTCTCTGAATAAAAGCTGTTTTCGAGGATTTCTGTAAGTTTTGATGACTGCTTTAGTGCGAGGTGTCCCTGCCCATGGCAGGGGGGTTGGTACTGGATGATCTTAGGGTCCTTTCCAACCCTAACTATCCTATGATTTTATGATTCTGTGACTGATGGTTGCAGTAGGTTACAATTGCTGGGCTGTAGTCATTGCTATATATATTCATATATATATTTATCTTTTATATTTACATATTTATATTTTTATATACATATATATATACATGTATATTAGTTGGACTTCAGGTTTACCCATCAGTAAAAGAAAAAACACAAACAAAAATGTAACTGAAACCTCCACCCAAAACACAAAACTACCAGAACCCTCCAAATGCACTAACCCAAAACCCAGCTGTATATAACTACTTGTCTTCTAGTCCTTATAATTTCTTAATGATTCTATGATTTCTGCTTTCCAGGGAGAGGGAAGATTGAAAGGAAGTGTATGCATATTCTCTAATGTTAAATTAAAGGACCCAATTGCTAGCATCATCTATTTCGGGTCACTGAACCAGCCTAACTGAGAACTGTGGGAAGGAGGAGATGAATATGATGGTAACTACCACACTCAGAGGGTGAAGCACTTGACAGTATTTTCTAGTGTATTAATGGAGTCTGCCCTGCCTTGTGTAAGAGAGTGCAAAATTCAAAAGTAACAGAAAAGCAATATAAATGTGTTACAGGGACACCGTTGATAACACTGCCTTTAAAATTTAAATATACTGTGAATGGCTTTAAATTAACAGCTCTCGGAACTGTACCTTGTAAAGCTCACTCATATGTAACTTAATTTTATTACATTCTTGTTACACATACAGTGATGAAATTATGCATGTGAAGAACATTCATAGTGGAGAAATGAATTATTGTACTTTGCAGGTAGGGCAATAGTGGTTAAACAACATCATTGTGGTAATCATGGTGTTAGGCTGCTGTGAATCAATTGCCATCACTGCTTTGCATTTTGTCTGAGCACTTCCATGAAAGCTGTCATCAGCAGTGAGGTGGTCTGGCAGAGGATGCTGGGACAGGGGAAAGGAAGATGTACCAGGCATTGATTGAATGTATTTCTCATTAGTGCAAGTGCACTTCCATGGAGGCATGGCTTATTCATGGGCTGCTAATTTAACAAGCAAGGCAGGTAAGCAGATAACCTCACAACAAGCAGGACTAATCCTTTAGCAAGGGCAGGAATCCTTGTAATAAATAATTATGTAAGGCCAATCTCTTAAACCTGATTTAATTAGGATATGACCCAGCCTCTTTCTTTGAGAAAACATTTGGGTATCTCCTTCCTAAATAGGACCATGTGTCCCCAAAGCATAGAATTAGTATTCTTAGTGCTTTAGCGATAATAATTCTGCCCTGAAAATCTGTCCACCATTGACTCAAATGCTATATATACGTAAGTACCAATGGTGTCTTCATCATATGGAGGATTCCTTTCAAAATACAGACTAAAAATAGAAGAGCTCAATATTCTGGAAGTCAGAGCTTCTTCCCACAGTATTGAGGTTTGATTATGAGTTGATTTAATTTAAATGGCTTTTTGATTTTGCTTTATGTGCCAAAAATGATGTGAAACTGACTGCATCATTTGCACTGCAGAAACAGCTGGAAAGCTTTTACTTGTAATGAAACACTTGGTAAAAGCTCATATATACTCTCACTAGGATTAGAATGCCAAAGCTTTATCAGTGTTTGTTCTCTCAAGGAGTGAACTGAATGAGGACAAGGAAGAAGTTTCATTGGGGATGCTGGGGTTTTGGGGTGTATGTAACACAAGTATAAAAACAGCTTTGAAGCTGGCACACAGAATTTTTAACTTTCTTTCCAGTCACATACTGTCAGAAGAAAATCTCTGCCAGACTGGAAGACAGTGAAGAGCCAGGCCCTTGGGAATGCAGCTGCTGACTGAGTGGTCAGGCAGTGATGCAGGAGCACCTGGATGGATGGCTCTGCTGGCTGCAGGATCTCTAAGGATCTTGTTAGTTCTTTGGAAGGCGATAACTTTCCATCCTCTCAGCTCTCTGCTGGTAGCTCCTATCTCTCTTTATTGTTTTACTTACAAAGTGACTAAATTGGCTGCTGTGGAGATTATTCTCATCGTCATATTACCTACATCAACTGCACTGTTGTCAAGGACAGACTTTCAGTACTACAGTACTGCATCTCTTTTGAGAATCGAAAGAACATTAACAGGGCCCATCTTTGAGATAGTTATTTCCTTTTCTCTTTTTTGTGGTATAGTTTTTGTATAATAGTCATAATCTCTATTGCTTTGTGGTATATAGTGCTTGCCATAAATAGCTATCAGGATTGATTAAATGCCTGAGCTTCAATGTGCCTCCCATAACTGGCTATCAGGATTGATTAAATGCTTCAGCTTCAATATTTAATCAAACTCACCAGCTGTCGATTGCTGTATACTACAAAATCATGATTATTCCTTCAATATGATGCAATAAACCAAATCGTTCATAAACCAGATACAGTATCAGATATCTTTGTATCTTCTTTCCCATTAACTAAGGAAAAAGAACATGTGCAGTGTTGACTGCGCATAATACTTTTGTGCTGTAGTTTTAAGAAGTAGAGCTACATATAAAGTATTTTCCTTAACATTTGTGTGAGAATTATTGTCATGTCTCTAATAGTTAAAATCAAAGATGTTGATTTTTCATTATACTCATGTTCTTTACTGTCATGGGTTCAGCAGTAGCAGTCATTTTTCTCCTTCTTAGTAGTTGGTGCAGCACTGTGTTTTTGATTTGTGGCCTGAGAACAGCACTGATAACACCAGTATTTTTAGTTATGACGTAGTGAGGTTTGGTCTGGCCAAGGACTTTCTGAGCCTCATGCTCTGCCAGGGAAGAGGGGGAGCCGGGAGGAAGCAGAAACAGGTCACCTGACCCAAACTGACCAAAGAGGTATTCCATACCATAGCACGTCATGCCCGGGATGCAGAAATGGAGAGCAGAG